>OZJO01016949.1:0-34401 GCA_900406225.1 Acrobeloides nanus | reverse complement strand
TTTGAAAGTTTTAGTATAAAGAAAAATTCAAAGACATTTTTAACATATAAAATCCAGCTCAGGCAAAAAAATTCCTTTTTAATACGTGGAGCAGAAGCTGTAGAACATGTTTAAAAAAATTTTTGTTCAATTTCGCTTAATCTTTGATGAGATAATTGAGTTTTTCTAAGAGCTACTTTTTGACATTTTTAATGGTTTTCGTTTCAATAACACTTGTCGCAACTTTTTGCACAGTTTGGTCAGCCGTGTTTTTAGGCTTAGATATAATAAAAATCTTGAAATTATTGAAAGGAAAAATTTAAAATTGCAAAAGAAAAATGCTTGATATGAAAAGGCTTATGCTTAGGTTTGAGCGTAGGCTTAAGCTTAGGCTTAGGTTTGAGCGTGGGCTTAGGCTTAGACTCAGACTTACAAGGAAAGGTCCCCAACAGTGACTCCTCGATTTTGACGAAACCTGCCTCAAAAAATCACAAAAAATATGTAGATAAAGATTCCATAAAAATTTTTTCCGACCGGCTTCAGGTTGACGAGAAATCGACATTCAAAGTTGTTAATTTTTATTACATCACTACTTAAGAAAGTTAACGAGTATATTTTCATATACCTCTATAGCCAAGTGGTAAGTGTCTCGATTTTTTTACGCAATGGGCCGGGTTCGAATCTCGGCTTCGTCTATTTGTTTTTTTCGCGTTAATTTTTTTTACGTTAATTTTTTAATTTAAAAACCTTTATGATCTGTTTCAAAAAGAGATATTATAGAAACTTCCCGACCCCAGTTATGAGTGATTCCGTCCGATCTGACAATTAAGCAGCGTTGGGCTCGCTGGTTCGATCCCCGAGAGTGATTTTTGAGAATTAAAAAAAAATTTTATCAGGCTCCCTAAATTCGGCCTCGTAGAATGTTTTCCTATTTTTATTTTCCTTGAAAAAAATTTTCAGGACTGTAAATTGGCTTTAAAAAATATATAAAATATCATTGAATGAGATTACAAATTATGATAGAATTATCATAATTCAAGATTTCATTTATAAATGATATTTTAATATCTCTTTTTGAAACAGACCATAAAGGTTTTTAAATTAAAAAATTAACGTAAAAAAAATTAACGCGAAAAAAACAAAGACAAAAACAAATAGACGCAGCCGAGATTCGAACCCGGCCCATTGCGCAAAAAAATCGAGACACTTACCACTTGGCTATAGAGGTATATGAAACAATACTCGTTAACTTTCTTAAGTAGTGATGTAATAAAAATTAACAACTTTGAATGTCGATTTCTCGTCAACCTGAAGCCGGTCGGAAAAAATTTTTATGGAATCTTTATCTACATATTTTTTGTGATTTTTTGAGGCAGGTTTCGTCAAAATCGAGGAGTCACTGTTGGGGACCTTTCCTTGTTAGGCTTAAGCATAGGCTTAGGTTTAGGCTTAAGTTTAAGCTTAGGTTTAGGCTTAGGCATATAAGGCTTAGGCTTAGGTTTGAACATAGGCTTAGGTTTAGGCATATAAGGCTTGGGCCTAGGCGTAGTTTGAGTGTAGGCTTAGGACTGGGCTTAGACTCAGATTTAGCTAGAATTATGTAGGTTTAGGAGTTGGCTTGGTATGGTTTAGGATAGTTTATATACTTTACTTCAACTTACGATTTGGCAAAAAAATCTACTCACCCTGTATTTATAATATGTCCGACTAAAGGTGAAAACACTCTTTCTTTGACAGAACAATTATTAAATAAAATATTTGATAAGAGACTTTATTGTTATCAAGTGATAGATCAAAACCGAAATTTTTTATAAGGAGTGTTTCGTTCTTTCATTACTTCACTCAAAAAATATGTCTAAACTAGTCCGGCGGTGCTCGCTCCAATGCCGCTGCGCTCGCACCGTTCAGACGATTATTGTTATTTTTCACATTTTTGAATCTCAAAAATATTTGGAAAACTAAAACTTGATAATCTAAGTGCAAAGTCAAAACTATCAGTAATATACGATAGAGATCCCAAGATTTTTGCCTTGGACTTTCTTGTCTTAACCACGGGAATTTGGATGTCATTCCCCGATAGTTATCCAAAGCTTCTTGCCTTGGACTTTCTTGTCTTGACCACGGGAATTTGAATATCATTTCCCGATAGGTATCCAAAGCTTCTTGTCTTGGGCTTTCTTGTTTTGACCACTGGAGTCCGGAAGTCTTTTCCCGATAGGGGCGTCGAGTCGAGCATGCTTGATGAAGAAAATCGAAAATGTCACGTTCATGTGACAAACGTCCAAGGCTTCGGCGAGCGTTCCATACCAATATACAGGCGATCGTTACGTAACGAAAACGTTACGCTCCTTTCATAAGGGTCTTATCCCTAGCTTATCTCTATAACCACAAAAAGAGTGGATTTTTAAAGCGTCATGGTGGTCAAAAAAATTTCTCATCGGAAAGTTGCCTCAATGGCTCAGTGGTGTAAGCGCTGGGCTTCATGCAACAGGTCCAGGTTCGAATCCGGCCTCGGTCACTGTCTTTTTTGTCCGAACTCCTCCTTGAGTTTTTTCAAGCATTTTTTCTAACTTCGACTTCTCAGAAAAAATCAAAAATGATTTTGTGCAGCCAAATCACTATTTTATCAATCAATCGAACAGTCTGAACAGTCATTTTGTCAGGTTGTCAGATCTCTCAGGTTAGCGAGATCTCAAGTTGACAAAAAACCAACGACCCGTTTACTAAATAAGGATGGCTCCAGAATTTTCTCGGTTCTCGCTCTTTATATATATAAATAACTCTTTTTTTAAATTTTATCATTTTTTATATTTAGATTTTCTCCCATAATAGATTTAAATTATGGCTCAAGTAAAGGTAATTTTATAGCGTCGAAAATATAAAAACGTTTAGATCAACGAGAAAGCTCTCGTAAATGCGTTCACGAAACAAAACCCTCTCGATGTTATGTTGAGCGCTCCCGAGGCCATTGTAATTCTTGAAGGTCTAGTCATAGTCGTTAGTTGTGCTCCGGATCCAAAGTTACCAGACGTCAAATACAAGTTTATTAAGCAAAAATCGTTGAAAGCAAGCATATATCAAGTAAGGATTTCGCCCTTTTCAGCATAAATGACTTTTTTTAGTTGATTAGTGAACTAACCGAGGCTCTACGTCAGGCAGATAACAACATGTATAGCATCTTTCTTAAGTTCATGAACCTTCAAAGCGATTTTCAGTGTGGTTTTGAAGTTATGGCTAATGTAAGTAAAGAAAAAAACCCGGGAAATCAAAAAAAAATCTTTTTATTTATACATTTTTTTAAAATACAGGGTGTTCCACTGGAATCTTCCAACTTAACTTTGGCCATAGATTTTGATATTTGACTGAATCCACTCATGGTCGACCACACATTGTGTAGCCCCACCGATACCATTGTATGTTATATAAAAACCGACCCCTTTCTGCCACATAATCACCGACCCCAGGTCTTTGCAAAAGCAGCAATATTTGAAAAACCGTTTTTTTCAGTTTTTTGAGGCTTTGTACCCCAAATTCCATACGTGGTCGAAAAATTTAATATAGAAAATATTCCTCGCATCGAGACGCATCCGATTCTGTGGCCGATTACGGGGTTTTCGATTGACAGAGGCCAACAAATAGTCAATTTTTTGACATAATGGTAAAAATGGTACCTACACAAAGGATGACCTGTAGCCAAACAGAAATAGGGGTTTCCTATAAAGTTAATAGCGCTAAACGGTGCAGGATAAGGGTCTACACACCCTCCAATAGCGCTTTTTGGGCAATAGGACGGAATGCACCGCACGATTTTTATAGGACTGAGCGCACATTTTTTTGTTTTTGAAATAATTCGAAAATTACGTGGCAAATTATGATGATTTTGGTGCCATTTTAAAGCTGGCAATTGTAGCAATCCAACGACACCAAGATCATGGTATATCTCTTGATGGTTGCTGAGATATTTGATCAAATGTGAAAAATGTCAATTTTCGGACAAAAATTCTAAAAAATCGACATTTTTCACATTTGATCAAATATCTCAGCAACTATAAAGAGATATGCCATGATCTTGGTGTCGTTGGATTGCTACGATTGCCAGCTTTAAAATGGCACCAAAATCATCATAATTTGCCACGTAATTTTTGAATTATTTCCAAAACAAAAAAATGTGCGCTCAGTCCTATAAAAACCGTGCGGTGCATTCCGTCCTATTGCCGTTTTTTGGAAAACTAAGAAAAGATTTTTTGATTTTTAGGGACTTTTTATAGGATTTTTAGACCCTATGTCAAAAAATTGACTATTTGTTGGCCTCTGTCAATCGAAAACCCCGTAATCGACCACAGAGTCGAATGCGTCTCGACGAGAGGAACATCTTTCTATATAACATTTTTGGAAAACAGATGGACATTCGCTGATAAAACCTCAAAAAACTGAAAAAAACGGTTTTTCAAATCTTTCTGCTTTTGCAAAGACCTGGGGTCGGTGATTATGTGGCAGAAAGGGGTCGGTTTTTATATAACATACAATGGTATCGGTGGGGCTACACAATGTGTGGTCGACCATGAATGGATTCAGTCAAATATCAAAATCTATGGCCAAAGTTAAGTTGGGAGATTCCCGTGGAACACCCTGTATGATACTTTAGATCAACGATCCCGATGCCCCGGAAGCGCTGGATGAGATCGTGAAAAATATTAAACAGGTGTGTAACGCGTGTTCTGACATAGCTGCGAAAACTGAGAAAATTGTCGAACAAGTTCTTTCTGTAAGTCGCCATAAAGTTTTAAAGGTAGTGTGCAAGCAATTAAAATTTAAATTCCCGCCAGAGCAGGAATTTTCGTTTTAATACACAACTTTTGAGTTTCAAACTCCTTCATTATATGCTCATCAAATTTTTTCTCCTTAATAAGTTCGACAGGCAGACTAGACAACGATGTAATTTTTTCTTTCCCTTTTAAAAGGGAAGAAAAAATTACATCGTTGTCTAGCCTGCCTGTCGAACTTATTAAAAATTTGATGAGCATATAACGAAGGAGTTTGAAACTCAAAAGTTGTGTATTAAAACGAAAATTCTGCTCTGGCGGGAATTTAAATTTTAATTGCTTGCACACTACCTTTAAAGGGGGCACGGCGCACGAAAGTTTGCAAAAAGTTTCGACGCCATTATGTCCATATGGCACAATTGGGAGAGTTGTGAGTCTTGTGTCTTGATGGTCGAGGGTTCGAATCCCACTCTCGTCCAAATATTTTTGCACTTTTCATGGAATCAAATTATACTTGGAATCAAATTATATAAAAATATTTACAAAGGAGAGTATGCGGAAAGACAATAAAAATTTTCTACTATATATACACTTATTAATAAAAGCAAAATTTTTGATTAAAACATTTCCGCAAGCCACTTTACTGTCAGTATGTATATGCATTTTAAGGGGAGTATAAATTATGGACTATTTCATGAAAATTTTTTTCTAAAATGATCTTTTTTAGGGGTAATTCTATGCGAGAAATCGATTGAGCGCACTCCCAAATTGTGAAAACGCTTCTTTGACCCTGATTCAGGGAAGGAATCGGTGTATTGAAGCGATAATCAAACATTTTCGATTTTTATGAGAAAACCGTCGATTCTTAGGTTTTTTTTTGATTTTCGCTTCAATACACCGATTCCTTCCCTGAATCAGGGTCAAAGAAGCGTTTTCACAATTTGGGAGTGCGCTCAATCGATTTCTCGCATAGAATTACCCCTAAAAAAGATCATTTTAGAAAAAAATTTTCATGAAATAGTCCATAATTTATACTCCCCTTAAAATGCATATACATACTGACAGTAAAGTGGCTTGCGGAAATGTTTTAATCAAAAATTTTGCTTTTATTAATAAGTGTATATATAGTAGAAAATTTTTATTGTCTTTCCGCATACTCTCCTTTGTAAATATTTTTATATAATTTGATTCCAAGTATAATTTGATTCCATGAAAAGTGCAAAAATATTTGGACGAGAGTGGGATTCGAACCCTCGACCATCAAGACACAAGACTCACAACTCTCCCAATTGCGCCATATGGACATAATGGCGTCGAAACTTTTTGCAATTTTCGTGCGCCGTGGGGGAACACTTATGGTTAGATCTCGAAGAAAATTTTTTTTCCTATAGCCTAAATATTAATAATGTGTTCCCCTCGTTTAAATAAAAATTCGATTTAGGATAAGAAGCCTAAGCCTTTAAGCCCAAAACTAAAAAACCCCAAGCCTATGCCTAAGTCTAACTCTGAGACTAAGCCTAAGACGAAGACTATGCCTAAACCTGAGCCTATGCCTGAGCCTAAGCTTAAACCTAATCCTAAGCCTATGTCTAAGCCTAAACTTAAGCCTATGTCTAAGCCTGACTTAAGCTTAAGCTTAAGCCTGAGCCTAAGGTAAGCCAAAGCCTAAACCTAAGCCTGAGCCTAAGCCTTTTTTAATCATCCATTTTTCCTATACATCTTTAAATTTCCATTATTAATAAGTTGAAAAAATTTCATTTTCAGCTCAATCAAGAGCTAAACATTGCTTGTCAAGCAACCAAAGGTTCCGAAGAAGATCGTCTTCGTGAGGCCAAGAAAAGTTTGAACGAGCTCGAAGAAAAGATCGCCGCTAATGCCAGCATTCATGAAAGAACGAAAACTTCTCATGAACAAGCACGCAAGAATGCGGAGTACGCGAGAAGTGAAGTTGATGTAAGTTTCGGTAGTTTTTTGACTTTTTTTCAACTTTTTTAGAGAACTGCCGATGAGGGGACTGGCTTATGGATATCTATGAAGAATGCGTTTACTTTCGGCGGCGCGAGGGTAAGTATAACTTTTTTATGGAAAAATTTTTTTTAGAGAGCGTGGGAGAAAAAAGGTGACCTAAAGCAAGAACTCCATACAAAAGCTGTTAAAGACAAAGAAGAAGTAGGAAAAAAGTTGGATGAAGTCGAGATGGAAACCAAGAAAATGACGGCTATGATAAAAAATGTGGATTTGGACAAGATGGAAATGGAGGATGTCATAAAGTTCGTCGGGGACAGTTTCGCCTCACTAGATCGTGTTCGAACCAAATGGGCCGAAGTGGTTTCGTTCTTCAATAAGTTGAACAGTACAATAGAGACTTTGTTGAAGGAAAATTCCGAGAAAACCGATAAACTTGGATCGAAAAATGTAAGGGTTTTTTTCTAAGATTTAACGAAATTTTTTTGAAAAAAAGTCGAAAAACTTATTTTGTCACTCATTTTTTAGAAATTCCTTTTCAATAAAAGCAAACAATTATTCATCCAAACATTTGGTCATAGTATCGGAGCTCTAGAAACGGCGAAAACCTACAATTTGCTCTCGAAAAATCATATTGTTCCTTTGTTGGATGATGTCAGTAAAGGATTCTCGATTGACAAGGCGACTGCTAAGGTAATCATATTGAGAAAAAGTTAGATTTAAGTTTAAAAATTTAAGTTTTGAACTTATTAAAAGTGAAAATTCATTGTTGTAGAAGGAAAATGGCTGGAAAGAACAGGCTTAGGATTAGGATCAGGCTTATGCTTATGCTCAGGCTTAGGATTAGGCTCAGGCTTATGTTTAGGCTTGGCTTAGGCTTAGGTTTAGCCTCAACTCAGGCTTAAGCTCAGAGTTAGGCTTAAGCTCAACCTTATGCTTTGGCTTAGTCAAAGTCTTAAGCTCCAATAAAAATCCCCTCATTCCTAATCATATTTTTCTAGAAACGCCAAAGCGAGATCGAAGACAAACTTACAGGAGTTCAAAAGGAAACGCGCAAACTATTGAATGAGCGCACATCGACTACCGATGACGAGATTGCGGCCTGCGATCAACTCGTTCAACTTATGCTCAAATCTTCGGAAAATGCTCCAGGTCAAATTGAATCATGAAGATAAAAAACTTATTATCATATTTATGCATCGTATCTTTAATAACTTGAACTCTATGTTTTAGCAACAAAATTCGAATCTAACTCCATTATTTAACCTTATAAATCTCAAGACATTTTTATCGAGTTCAAATATAATCTTTCTGCAAGAAGACTTACGTAACAGACTTGTCAAAAAGTCAAGTACAAAACTCAAAAATATCAGTTTTTACATATATAAACAATACGGTTTTCTTTTCTTCAAAAAGATAGGTTCGAGAAAGCATAGATGTCGATTGAAACCAATAGTTTGTTTGAGTTTTGAGCTTATTTTAAGCAGACTTTCTTCAGAAAGTTTTTATTTAAACAAAAACTAGGGCCTTTGGCCCTAGTTTTTTTCCTGCGTCCGACGCAAACATTATGATATGCTCATATACTTTGTTTAAAAAGATACTATGTTGATTTCATGACCTATTAAAATTCATATCCTCCTCTTGTAATATATATTTTGTTTAATATTTCGCTAATTTTTGAAATTGCTTTGCAATTTTAACACTGTCTTAGATAGTCAACGGATAAGAAATTCATCCATTTTGGACGAGTACCCAGCTTGGATATAATCCGGTTTGTATGAGGAGTCAGCGCCATAGAATCGTAGGTTGTTGCTATCCATCACAGCAGCTTCGTAGGAAGCTATAGATAGAATAGTAGCATCGTAGGCGCTATAGGTAGCATAGATATCGTAGGTCACTATATGTTTGTACCGCAGTTTCGTAGATCGCTTATATGGTAGTACCGCAGTCTCATAGATTGATTCTAAGGTCGACCGTAGTCTCAAGAAACCTAATATGGAAACCTATGAAAATTTTGGCATTTTTGGATTCAGCATAGTCGATAACCTAGGATATAGTCGGTTTTAAATAAATCTGAGCACTTTGGTTTTTTGTACCTCCTAAGGGTCAATTTTTACAGATAACCTCTTTTAATATTTGTAATTGAAAGATGGTAGTGTTTTGTTAAAAAATATTAGTTTTTCCGCAGTTTCTGGCTTAAGGTTTCGGCGGTAATCATAGACATCTTATCTACTTTGAAGGTCTGTTCACTGGCGATATTGTGGCTGGCGCCATATGATATCGCTTGGATATTTGCCCCAAAATTGAAAACAGCGTCTTATCTTGGTACCAAATTTCGATCGGCTCAGCTTCGGACCGGGCTACAATTCTTTTTGATGTATTCGTTGAATTCACTTTCGGTTGACTTCGCATCCCTGCTATATCCAAATGTAATTAACTTTATTATATACCATAATAAACAGAACCAAGTATCAATAAAACAAAATAATCACATGTTTGGGTCTAAAACAAATACAAATATCTACTACCTAATATTTGTGGATTTAAAAATGAAAAATTGCAGAGACAACTTTTTGAGTATATATTAAAAATGCTCGAAGAATATATTACGGAATTTTATAACAATCAAAAATAACAAAAAAAAGTTGATCTGGATAAAGAGATCTAAAACAATATTTTCATTAAGATTAAAAAATGTTCACCAAAAGTAAAAAATGTAATTTCTGCATTTTTTCGATTAATGTGGGCATTTCCACCCTTAGCTTTGCATTTACTCGGGATGCACAAGTTAAAAAAGTGACCATACTTGTCAGTAGTGTAGAAAAATTTCGTGGGAGTCCAAAAACATAAGGGGGAGCATTAGGAAAAATTTTTCATTTTTCGGAGGCCGGGCTCTCTCCTGGATACGCTATTGATCCTTGTTACCAGCCAGAAGGCGAATTTTGAGCACGATAATATTTTGTTCATTGTGATAAGGGAGACAAATTTGTCCCCATCGTCACTATGAACAATGTATGTTCGTGCTCAAATTCGCATATTTCTGGCCAGTGACAAGAATGATTACTTTTATAACCTTGTGCATCCCTAGTGTTGATAAGGTAAAATTCCGTAATTACAACCAAGATATGAGAAAATGTTGTAGAAAATATAACATGAAAACTGGAATCAAATCACTGACTTTAACAAAAGTTGTACATTTCAGAATATTTTCATGAACCCTAAACATTCTCTCTTCTCAGAGGCGTATCTAGGAATTAGCGGCGGAGGGGGCAAAAAATTTTTACCATTAGGTCGGTTTGGGGGCAATACTGTAATTAGATTTTCCAAAAATGCAAAAATTTGTCAAAAAAAAGTCGAAAATTTTGCAAAAATTGTAAATTTTGACAAAAATTAGTAATGTTTTTGCCCAAAAATGGCTATTTTTTCAACAAAAAATCATTGTTCTAAGGGTTATGCAAATTTTTAACAAAAAATATCATTTTTACTAATTTTTGTCAACATTTGAGACTTTTTGGTCATTTTTTGACAAAAATTGATTTCGTTAAAAAATTGCGATTTTTTGTTGAAAAAATGGTCAATTTTGAACATTTTTTGGGTAAAAACATAAGGGGGGACCATTAGGAACATTTTAACAGCGATGGGGAGGGGGGTTCAATTGCTCCTCTAAATACGCCCTAGTCTCTTCCACATCGACCTCTAACACAAGAATTTATGAAAAAACAAACAAGACCATAAATAAGTATTAAAAAAACATAACAAAATAGATAAACATGAATTAATTTATTTTCTTTTATTCATTGAATATAGTATAGCCATTTTTAATTGTGCGCTTTCGAGCTTAAAACACGTAATCTTCGTCTGCCATATCGATTGCCCAGCGGAATTTATCGCGTTGAGTTTTGTTGAAGATTTTATCAATAGGTACTTCTTGTTTTCGGCACCACGCCACGGAAATTCTCGGATCCAAATAGTTCAACTTAGATGTACCCAATGCAATGGTTTTGTTTTCGTCCTGAAATTGGGAGAAAATTACGTTGAAAAAAGATATGCGTGGAAATTTGTGGAATTCAACAATCAGTTTTCTATTTTTGACATAAAATCAATCTGCGAATCCAAAAATGACATAATGTTGAAACGAAGAAGCCGATTTTCAGACGAATTTTTTATGAAAAAGTCGATTGAGTAAAAAAAACAGTTTTTTCATGCACCATAGTGTCAAATACTACTAATAAGTCATCATGGGCAATCAGATGTCCCTATCTGATTTTCATCATCCACAATGGTGCTATACAATTTTTTGAACCTCCTCGCCCAAAATTTTTCACTAGGATGACTTGATACGGATTTTTTGCAACAGATATAACACGAAATTTGCATATTTGACACGTTGAGAATCGATTTTTTGTCAAACAATCCGTTTCAAATCATCCTAGAGCCAAAAAATTTTTGCACTTACTCGATCAGTGCGCTGTATTCTCAATTTCTTCAACTGCTCTTCTGCTCTAGCTAATTTAGCTTGAGCCTTTTCCTTATCCTTGCCTCTGGCATTTTTCAATTCTTCTTTCAACTGTTTGACCTCTTTCTTCTTGTCTTTTATCTGAAAAAATTGGGTCAGAAAATTATTTTAAAATCGATTTCTGAGCTCAAAATTGAGCTTACAATTGATTTTTTAATGATAAATTTGTTGAAAAAGCGATTTTGTGATGAAAAAAACATACTTTTCCTTTAAGATTTTCCATAGATTTTTCATGACTCTTGGGCACGGAACGTTGATGGTTACATAAAATAGCGACTTGTCTATTGGCGCGGTTATATGCGAGTAGCTTTTCTTGTATTGACATATCATCTAAATAATTTTTTTCACACTAATGTTTTGGGCCTTGAAAAAATAGTGTGCCCAAACAGCTATAAAAATCACCCACCTTCAGTCAAATTATCCAATTGCTGTTGAAGTGTTATAGAAGCGTTATACGTACGGAACACTTTGGCGGTCAACCCGGGCATCAGCGTTTTCAGATGTGCATTTAGGCTAGGAGTCTGAAAAAATTCGATATTCAAATTTCTCTATAACAATAATTTACATCCAATCGATCAAAGAGATCATCTTTTGGCTCCTTGTTTTCCATGAACAGCTTCACGTTTTTGAACACTTGCTTATCGACTGGTACTTCGTTTTGGTAGCGGATACTGTCCTTACCCAAGAAATCGAATGCCACGACGTATCTGAAATTGAATTTTGGTAAAAAACGCCACTGTTTTCAACGGACGATTTTTCTCTAACTTCCAGTGATCAAAATCAAAAAATTCCTTCAGATTCGAATTCCCCCGTGTCGAAAAACCCCCAGAATACAAAAATTTAGACCAGAAATTTAGAGTGTTTTTGTTACCATTTGGACCAAGGGTAAAAAAACTCGCATCTTCAAAATTTTTTCCAATTGTCTGAATTTTTGAATTCGGGGGGGGGGGGGGGGGGGGGGGGTTCGACACGAGGAGCTCGAATCTGAATAAATTTTTTTATTTGGACCACTGGAAAGTGGAGAAAATCGTCCATTGCCAATTGTCCGCTTTTTCCGTTACCAGTAGTCCTAGTGCCTAAAAACTCACTGTTTCATTTCACCGTCCACTTGTTTTTGATCGTGCAATTTGATATGTTCAACACGAAGAGAACAACAACCAACGGTGTCGGCGGCTTCATCCGTATCTTTTTCATTACCAGCTCGAAGTGCAAGCTGAAAAGTTTTTATTTAAAAAATTTTCGGGTTATTTCTGAGCTCATATATGTAAGACAGGTGTGTTTCAAGAGGATGACCAATACAAAAATGATCAAAATTTCCTATTTTTTCACCAAAAAGGTCCAAAATTTTTCATTTTTTCTACAAAAATTATAATTTTTCAGCCTAAAAACAAGCATTTCTCAAAAAAATTTTTCAAAAAGTTTTAAAAAAACCACAGCTACCTGTGGATTTTGGTCATCCCCCGTCAGAAAATCCTGGCTATGTGCCTGGCCAAAAGTAACACATTTCGTAAAAAATCAATCCGTACTTTGTCAATAAAATACAATGCCACAGCACGCTGGCGAACCCGCATTTCTCTAGCTTTAAGATCAGCATTATAATTCTGACGAATCTGACCAACTTGGGTCTTCAATTTTCTAGCAGTTTCGAATTTCTCGTAATCTTTCTCACCCTAAAACATATAATGTATTATATAGAAACAACATATTAGCCACCTTAATCTTCGACGAAGGATTTAACATGATGTACTTGTTCGAGCCGAGAACATTTTCCGACCAACCACACAGCCATGTGACCGTATTATCGTGGCGGACTTCTTTCCATTTGTGGCCTTCTGGTGGCGCGGGTTCATTACCTCTGAAAAGAAAATTTGGTGTACTACTCTGGATTAGGGAATCAAAATGACAGAGAAAAAAATTTCCTAAAAATAAGCCTCTTAGGGGTATTTTTATGCGAGAAATCGACTATATATATTGCCGAAGCGTGAAAACAAGTCCAATTTTGTTGTTGCAAAATGCTTGTTTCTAAGTTGAAAATTATGTTTTTTGTATTAAAAAATGTCACTTTTTTGATGAATTTTCAGGGTAAAGGGACTCGTTTTCACGCTTCGGTAATATGCGCAATCGATTTCTCGCATAAAAATACCCCGGCTTATGATTAGAAAAAATTGTTTCAACTCCAGAACCCTGTCATTTTGGCCCCTAATCCAGAATAGTACCAAAAATGTTTTGGTTTGACAAAGCACAAAAACTTACTTCGAACAGTTAATAATGACATCTTCTGGGCGTATACGTCTCTTTAATTTGCCCATTTTTGGATGATCACCTCGACCGCGGAAAAGACCTAAAAAAAGTTAGACTTAAAAACAACCAGGGCAATTCAATTTGTCGTGAAAAATAGGATAACCAAAACTTGTTAGACGTAGAAAAGGACAGTGGCGTAGCCAGGGGTTCTGGCCAGTGCCGTAATTTTTTACACGGGGTAATTTTTGGGTCGACTCCAAAATAATTATGCTCCCAACTTATGATTTTTTTCATACAGGATGTTCCAAAAAAACCGCCATTTGGTCATTTTTTTAGTAAAAATTTTCAAAAAAATTTTTTCTCCAATTACTCTGAGGTATCTTGATGCGAAAAATCGATTTCGCGCATCGAGAGCCCTTGAAAACGTCTCCTAAGCCATGAAATGTACGATTTTCGTATTTTCTTCAGTTATTTTTGGTAGGAATTCCTACTTGAAAATAAAAAAAATTGAATATTTAATGATCTGGGAGACGTTTTCAAGGGGTTTCAATGAGCGCAATCGATTTCTCGCATAAAAATACCCCTAATAAGTCATTTGGAAAAAATTTTCGCCAAAAAATGATCAAATGGCGGTTTTTTGGAACTCTCTGTATAAAAATGAAAAATTTTAGACATTTTTGGTTAAAAAATAAGAAATTTTGGGCATTCTTGATGAAAAACGGGAAATTTTGGATATTTTTGGTTACAAAATGGAAAATTCCGGGCATTTTTAGTGAAAAGATGAGAAATTTTGAGCATTTTTGGTAAAAAAGGGAAATTTTGGACGTTTTTAGTGAAAAAATTGAAAACTCCGTACCTGGCGGCTCAATTCGAAAGTTGCCAATCTTTTGCTTATGCCCGTCAACAATCGCAAAACCGTATTCTTTGACAAGATCCGCGTTCTCATCTTTAATCTTTTGTTTTTCTTCTTTGGTCATGGCTTTTCTTTTTTCTGACAGTGCCATAAAATGCGCGTGAATTTGGCGAAAATTGCATTTGCTTAAATCGACAATCTTTTCCTTCTCCTCGGGTGTCATAGCTTTTCGCCAATCGTGGAAGAAATTCTTGTTGAAAATAGGCTTGGTTACGTAGTCGTGGTCAAGCATTCTGGCGTAAAAAGTGGCAACTTCTTCAGCTGGCTCGGATAGGCTCATCTCCTGAAAAAATGAGCATAAAAAACTGTTTCATAACCTCAAACTTGAGTAAAAATCGATACAGGATGAGACAAAAAAACCGTACTTTTTTTAGCAAAATTTTTTTTCACAAATCACGGAATATTTTCATGCGAGAAAGCGTGCAATCGATTTCTCGCATGAAAATACCCCTTATAATTTTATGAAAATACCCCATANTACTTTTGCGTTTTTTTGGCGAAATTTTTTTTCAAAAATCACCTATAAGGAATATTTTCATGCGAGAAAGCGTGCAATCGATTTCTCGCATGAAAATACCCCTTATAATTTTATGAAAATACCCCTTATAATTGTTGAAAAAAATTGAAAATTTTTCATCAAAAAAACGCAAAGTAAGGGTTTTTTTGGCTCATCCTGTAAAATTGATTTAAAAAATTTTTTAATATCAAATACACACCTTGCCATCATATTTAAAGTGAACATTCTTTGGCAACGGCTCATAAGGTGGTGCGAATAATGGACCCTTGTGCTCCAATGAATTCCACTTAATACCGTCTCCCTTCTTTTCCTCTTCCCACCTGAAAATCTCAAAATTTTATTGAACAACAATTTCGAAATCTAACCATTTCCACACTTCTTCCTCCTCTTCAGTCTTCTTTTTCTTTTTACCGTGTGAAGTTTCCGTGGTTTCAGTTTTAACCTGTTTCTTCACTTCTTTTTCAACTTTGCCGCTTTTTGAACGAGAGCTTTTTTCGGTTTTGACTTCATGTTTCACAGTGGTTTTCTTCTTCTTTTTCTGAAAAATTTTTTGGGATATAAAAATTTAAAATTCCAAAATTTTTTTTCAAAAACTAGCCTTAGGCTTAAATTCCTCAACTTCAACTGATTCCTCAAGTATTTAGCCTTAAAAAAGAAAAATTGAATAGGAAACAAAATATAAAGACAAAAGCATGAGAAAATCGGAAAAATGTTAATTCGGTTTAAAATTTTCATAATAAAGTTAGGACCTCCACTAATTCGTCTCGACGATTTCGAGACAAGCACTAATTGCATAGATGGCGTCGAGACGGTTTTATTCTTAAGGGTCAACGAATTTTCGAATGTGATCTTCAGCAAATTTATAGCCCACAATAAGATGCATAAAAATGTAAAAGACAACATTTGAGAATTCGTTTATACTGAAAAGGTATTCGCAATTTAAAAAAGCGTCGAGACGCATGAGAGCTGAAGTTCATATAACGGCTACGGGGAGGTGTGTAAAAAANAAAATGTAAAAGACAACATTTGAAAATTCGTTTATCCTGAAAAGGTATTCGCAATTTAAAAAAGCGTCGAGACGCATGAGAGCTGAAGTTCATATAACGGCTACGGGGAGGTGTGTAAAAAAATCATGCCATTTTTCGATGACTTTTTGACCCGAATTTTTTAACACAGTTCCCCGTAGCCGTGATATGGGCTTCAACCATTCATTGTAAAGCTCTTCGTGAGTACAATCGATTTATAGCAAAGGCATCAACGGCTTATTAACAACTGGAAAGTACAGAGGGGGCAAAAGTCTTGACATTGTCAAAAACGCTGAAAAGGTGTTTTCTCGCCCAGAATTATCGAGATAACACGTTTTTGAAATGTCAAGACTTTTGCGCTCTTTTTCGCATGGCAAAACGATGATCGAAGCGTGTCGTTCCAAAATGAGGAAAAACAGTTTGAAAAAGAGAGTTCAAATACCTGGGGTCTATTGTTGTACTTGATTGGAGGGAGGAGGAGGAAAAAACCGACAATTTGGCACATGAAAAGTGACAAGTTTGTCACTTATCACTTGTCGAAAAAATTGACTAAGCAAAAGAGGTTAGTCACTTTTGACTTATCACTTGTCAAAATTGTGTTTGAGTAGTTGTCAATTTTTTAGTGAACTTTTCACTAATCACTTTTCAAGTGCCAACTTGTCGGTTTTTTCCCTTTATTTTTGTAACTTGTCTCTTATCACTTGTCACTAATCAAGTACAACAATAGATCCCAGCCAAGTTCATTAGCGTATCCAGGGGAAAAAGATCAGAAGGTGCATCCTTTTGGATTTTTTCGAAGTCGGTACAAACATAAGGGAGTTGGCATATTTTTGCTTTCAAATACAAAATATGACAGAGGAATTGAATATGACTAAGAAGAAATTTTCCGAGTCAAATTGACTTTCAACCAACAATTTGTGTTAGTATGAAACTACTCAACAAGATGAACGTTCTTTTTTGAACGTGTGCCGAAGAAAAAGCCTAGATTTATCTAATATTAAAGTTTTGCAAAATTTTAAATTTGTTATTTTTATACCTCTGGTTTATAATCGTCTTCCTCATCTTCAGATTCAAAATCCGACGTTTTTCTTTTCTTGCTATGTTTTACTTTACTAACTTCCTTCTTTTTCTTCTCTGGAACATATTCATCCTCGTCAGATTCATCCTTTTTCTTTTTCTTTGAACTTCTTGGCTCGGGAACATATTCTTCTTCCTCTTCTTCAAAGACTTCTTTTTTCTTTTTCTTCTTATCCTTTTTGGTGCTCGTTGATGCTTCACTGACTTCTTCCTTTATTTCAGTTGTAACTCGTTCACCCCATGGTATATCGTCGTCCTCTTCTTCCATGGCCTCTTCCTTGGGTTCGGATTTTTCGATACGAGCACCCCATGGAGTCTCATCTTCGTCGTCATCATCGTCATGGGTGGTTCCATTGCCGTTTTGTGAGGCAAACGATTGTGAAGATAATTCTTCTTTGATCCCATTCATAGATTGTGAGGTTTGGTCAAGATAAGAATTGTCGTCAGAGTTATTGAATGAAGAATTTTCCATTTTGATCCCATTTTGGGAGGGTGAAGAAACGAGAGTAGACATTTATTTTGGAAATAAGTACCTGCAAAAAACGGAGTTAAACACCACAAATTTTCAAACTCGAAAAACAAATCGCAAATAAATGTTCATGAAAATAGAAATAAAAAATTTGATTACGTAAGCGAAAAAAATCTATAAAACCCTAAAAACGTCACAAAATCATTAGAAATCAATGAGAAAAGCGGCCACATATGGGTAGGGAACACGTAGGTTGTGAAAGGAGTGAAAAAATTCTAAGTCCGAAGCTTGAGCGTCCCGTCTACAGTCTTTTGGGTCAATCGATACACCCAGCAATCGATAAAAATATTACTCGCGCAACAGAGAAATTAGGGTGGACAAGACGGCTAGAGAGCAGACCGTTGGATGGAGATTTTTGCAAGAGAAGCCTCTAGAACTGTCTCGTTTCCCGGTGGCCTCCGTCCAGTTATGCTATTCCTATCGATTATTTCATTTCTTCATTTTTTTGCGCTGTTTTGACTTCAAATTTCGTCTGCTCTAGAGTGCTTTCATGCTCATCTTAGGTTTACTATACGTTTGAAAAGCCGATATTTTTGAATTTTTTTTTATGTCTGTCTAAAAATTGATAGACGACCTTGAAGATGTTCGTCTCGAGTTTTTTCCTGCCTTGAAGGAAAATGGATTTTTCTATGAAGTTGAGTAAAAGCCTTGAGGTTTTTGACTATAATAAAGTGTCACAAAGTTCGGCGTTGAGAGAAGATATTATGTATTCAAAATTGTTGGAATTTTACCCCTCCCCCTCCATAGATGAATAGGGGGAGGTTAGATTTCCAAAAATTTGTGAGGCAGTCATTTCAAAAATTTCAATAAAAAATGCGACCAAAATGCCTTTTTTGCAATTTTTTGCCAAAAAATGCCATTTTTAACCCATTTTCGGTACTATTCCATTTGGAGGGGAGCCACCAACGTGGTTCCGAATCGGAAAATTATTTTTCTAAAAATGAATCTCTAGGGGTAATTTTATGCGGGAAATCCAAAAAACGCGGTTTCAGAGCGTGAAAACGTTTCCTTCACCGAGAAAAATGATCAAGTATGTGATTCTCGAACATATTAAGAAGTTCATGTTTTTATAAGTTGAAATATCCCTATATATATTTAAAAAAAATCTTATTCGTACCGTTTAATCCGAAACAAAAGAAGAAAATGGCTGCAAGACAAGAATTACAAGATATGAAGCTCAAGGATGTATATGCTAAGGTGGCTTTACCTGACGACGAGTTCAACGCTTGGATGACCTCATTGGGTCTTTTGCATGCCAGAATGGCGTGCGATTCTTGTCATCAAGACATGACTCTGGAAGGCAAAGGCGACGATTCAACGAAGATATGGGTTTGCAACCGACGTAGATGCCTCCAGGCCGAAAAAGGATACAAAATGGGTATTTTCTTCGAGAATGTATCTCTTCCAACTAAGAAGATATCTCTGTTGTCCTATTTCTGGGCGAACAAACTTGGGACGGTCGAGAAGCAAAAGTTCGAGACGGAAATTGGCCATACTTCCATCGTGCAGTGAAATCAGTACTTCAGAGACGTCTGCGCTGAGCATTTTACGGCTAACCCTGAGCACATAGGTGGAACCGGAGTCGTGGTTGAGATCAACGAAACCTGCGTTTCCAAACGAAAGTATCAAAGAGGCCGTCTAATTAGACCAAACCAATGGCTTTTCGGTGGAATCGAGCGCGGAAGTGGCCGGTGTTTCATGGTGCATGTGGATCGACGTGATGCAGCTACGCTCTTGCCTATAATTCAAGACTTCGTAAGGCCCGGGGCCACCATTATGTCGGATTTGTGGTGTGCTTATGGAGGCATCCAGAACCTCCTACAAGGCTAAATTAACGATTTTGTAATCTCTGGCTAAAACTGACTTGAAAAAAAATTAGCAAATGATAAATATCTGAATAACATTTATTTAAAAAGTTAGCAAATCAATCAATCAATTTACAAAAAACAGGAAATTAGGCCCCAGTCTTAATCAGCAGAAGAAGTGAATTTTTATTTAAACACTCAATTAACAAATGCAACAAGAATTATCAGCTACGTAACACATTGGGCAGAGAAGGCAACAGTCCGATCTGGCAAGTTAAGCATCATTGAGACCGTCAGGATCGATCTCGCTAGGATAAAACTTGATTTTCAAGGGGCCAAATTTCTTGCTCCATGAAAATCAAAAAATTTTTAAAAATCATAGCCTAGCGGGAACGATCTAGAGGTCTCAACATTGCATTAGTCGCCTTCTCTATCCACTACGTTACGTAACCAACACTTTTGTATAACTCGCTATGAAAACCGTTATATGATCCATACGTGGGTAAGGGGTACCCAGGGATCCGGCAGGGTTAAGGTGGGGCGAAGGCTGAAAAATGTCTTAAAAATGGCATTTTTTATCAAAAACTTCATAAAAATTGGCAAAAATAGCTTAAAAATATCATTTTTTGGTATAAAAGAAAGACTTAAAAAGGCATTTTTGGGCAAAAAAGCATGTTTGAACAAAATAGCAATTTTTGAACTATTTTTGGTGGAAAAAATATCAGGAGGGGTTACGGCACCAAAAATGCTGGAGGGGATTTACGGCACTTTTTTTGAAAAGTTCACTACCCTTGTGTCCAAGTATGATATGGTCATTTTTAAAAAGATTAAATAGAATCTGAAGCCCATTATTTTATCAACAACCCAATATTTCCCAACCTTATTTATGACAAGTATCCATACAATTCTGTTGCTACAGTTAACATATTACGAAATTTCTCGACCAGTTCTTCAAAATTTGGCCTATTCTCTGGCTCTTGATCCCAAATCTGCAGCAACAACTCGTTGATTTCTTCCGGGGTGCCTTCTGGGCATTTGAGCCGGTTTCCTTCTTGTAGGAATTTCAACAATTCATCATTATCTATAGTGACATATGGAACTTTTCCTTCGCTTAAAATCTCGTATATAAGGACTCCAAGTGACCAAACATCGGATTTTTCAGAAAATTTCCTTTCAGTCAAGGCCTCAATGGAAAGCCATTTCATAGGAAGTTTCTTTCTGCGTGATGCTTGATAGATTAAAGTGTCGTCACAGGTGCAGCATAGGCCAAAATCGGAGATTTTGGCTGTATAGCCGTCGGTGAGAAGAATATTTCGGGCGGCTAGATCTCGATGGACCATTTGTTTCGAAGCTATGTATTGCATGCCTAAATATGCAAAAATGGGTTAAAAATGGCATTTTCTAGCAAAAAATGGTTTAAAATGGCGACGCCTATGAAAAATTAAATGATTTTGAACAAAAAAAAAATCAATTTTTGACCCCCAAAACGAGTTTTCTGGGAAAAGTAATGTTCTAGAAAGTTGTTCCCCATAAATTTTCGCGTCGAAATAGCCCATCGCCATCGATTTGATATATAGAAATTAAATGTTATGGCCATTTTATGCAAATTTTCAGCGTTTTGGGTTAAAAAAATCGATTTTTAATCTCCTAAGTGATTTTTACAGTAAATCAGAGCTTTTTGAAAATACAGAGCTTTAATCCCTCTAACACATGCAAAAAACCGTATATAAAAATTATTTAACAGTGGCGAGATATTTGACTTTGAAGTTGATAGTCAAAAAATGAGGCAAAAACAAAATGACGCACCCGGGAATCGAACCCTTGACCTTCTGGCTGCTAGTCTAACGCGCTAACCACTACACCATCACCACATGGTGTAATGGTAAGGTGAAGGAAAATCGATCACATGGTGTAGTAGTTAGCGCGTTAGACTAGCAGCCAGAAGGTCGAGGGTTCGATTCCCAGGTGCGTCATTTTTTTTTGCCTCATTTTTTGACTATCAACTTCAAAGTCAAATATCTCGTCACTGTTAAATAATTTTTATATAAGGTTTGTTGCATGTGTTAGAGGGGCTAAAGCTCTATATTTTCATACAAAAATTAAATTTCTAACATTTTGTTAAGGTGACGAAAATTGACTTTGAAAACTTCAAAGTAATTTTTGACAATGTTAGGATCAACGGATTTCGAAGATTTTTATCAACACTTATTCGACCAATGTTCAGCTACAATTTAAAAAAGACCGCATAGAAATTCATTAGAGGGGGTGCGAGAACGACTACAAAAATTGAGTTGCATACCAAAATGAACGCTCTGTACACCTCATTTATACAGGGGTGTGCCAAAAAATGGATTTTTGGGACCCGAAAATTATTTTAAAAATGAACCTCTATGAGTAATTTATGCGGGGGGATTGATAAAACAAAAAAAACATACTGAAGAATAGAAATATATTCTTCAGTCTGAACAAACAGATTGAGGAAAATAGTTAATCGAGATTATGTGTATTGTGCTGTGTTTTCCATGTGCTTACTAGATTATACTTTTGATA
Source organism: Acrobeloides nanus (assembly GCA_900406225.1). Lineage (NCBI taxonomy): Eukaryota > Metazoa > Nematoda > Chromadorea > Rhabditida > Cephalobidae > Acrobeloides > Acrobeloides nanus. Next base: position 12,521 of record OZJO01016949.1, on the reverse strand, counting down.
AAGGTTCTATTTTTTTCTATTTTAAATACTGGGTGGGAATAAAAGTGCAACGTGTTCTAACAAATTAAAGGGTGTACCAAAAAAGTGGATTATTGTGATTTTTTTGGGAAACGGAAATTCATTTTTCTAAGGGTAATTTTATGCGGGAAATTGATTGCGCGCATTCCCAAACCTTGAAGATGCTTCCCTGACCCTGATTCAAGGAAAATTGTGTTTTTAAAAGCGAAAATGGTCATTTTCCGCTTTTTCAACAACCTAATTTTTCCCTGAATCAGGGTCAGGAAAGGATTCTCAAGATTCGGGAATGCGCGCAATCGATTCCCCGCATAAACTTACCCCTATAAACATAAAATTACCCTTAGAAAAATAAATTTCCGTTTCCCAAAAAAATCTCAAAAATCCACTTTTTGGTACACCCTTTAATTTGAGAACACATTGTACTTTTATTCCCACCCAGCATTTAAAATAGAAAAAAATAGAACCGAATCAAAAATATAATCTAGCAGGCACATGAGCAATGTCCAATGTCTTAAAAACACAGCACAACACACACAATCTTTCTCGATTTAACTATGTTTTTCAGTCTGTTTGTTTAACATAAACCCATCAGCTTATAATAGCCTTCTCAAAAAAAGAATAGTTGTTTTCGGTCTCAAAACACATGATAAATCTGTTGTGGTGGTGTCTCGAGCGGCTCAGCTTTTTGTCCTTGCTCATCCTATCTTAGGCGCCGATTTGGGGCACATGATTTCCATATTGCTAGCTAAACAAGCACAGACACTTGATAGATATAAAAGTTACAAGGAATCAAAACACTAATTCAGTTGATACTGTTTTCTTCCTTCTTCTCAGCGATTAGTATAGTTTTTAGTTGCGGGTGTTATTTGAAGAAAAGTCGAACAGTCGCTGTGATCTGATAAAAAAAAGGAAGCGCGGTTTTCACAAGCTCTCTTGATTTAGAAATAGTATAAAAATTTATTTTTAGACAAGCAAGCAAGGCAAGCAACGATGATGATGTTTATAGTAAACACATTAATTTTTTCTTTATTTCTTACATGTTCAAGTGGCACCTTGACCAAGGATTTTCAACATTGGTTGAAAAAGTAGGCTTTTTTGTAAAATTTATATTTTTAATTTTGATCCTGATTCAGGGAACAAGTTATTAGATATAGTGACACCCCCTAGGGGGTGTCACTATATCGAATTGGGCAGGGGGTGTCACTAAATCGAGGCTATAACTCGACGAAAAAAGGCCGTAACTTGGCGAAAGTAAAAGAATTAACCTCGATTTTTGTCGAATTTCGGAGGGGGGTCACTATATCAAATTGGAGGGGTGTCACTATATCGAGAGTCGACTGTAGTAGTAGGATTTGAAAATTTATAAATCTCCAATTTTTCAAATTTTAAACAAGTTTACGAAAATCAAAAATTTAGATACGACTACTCCAAAGACGACTTCAACCGAGCCGATCTTGGACACTCCGGTAGTTACGGAGGCAAAAAACACTCATTTGATAAGATCCATCACCAACCGGTCATTTTCATCCATGGAAATTCTGACACCGCTTTATTCAATGAGTCACTCGGTGAATTGGCTAGCGGGTGGACAAATTCTATCGAATACTTTTTAACAAAAGGATATCGTCCAAATGAGTTGTATGCCACCACATGGGGTGATGGGAATCAGTTGATGGCACTTACTAGGTAAATACGATTTTTGAGTCAGAAGAAAAAAACTCGGCTGCCCATCCCCTCGTATATCCAAAAATTGAATATTTTCCCCATGGGGACAAAGTGTTTTCCAGCTTTGAAAAAAAGTCAATTTAAAAAAAATTTTAATAACAATTTTGGAGCTCTTCTGGGGAGACGCAATCAACAGGATTCCAAAAACTGATACTTTTTTGAAGTAATTTTATGAAAAAATATTCTTTAAAGGCTTAGGCCTAGGCCTAGGCCTAGGCTTGGGCTTAGGCTTAAGCTTAGGCTTAACTTTAGACTAAGGCTATGGCTTAGGCTAAGGCTTGGGCTTGGGCTTAAGCCTAAACCTAAGCCTTTGGAAACAAATTCCACGTATCCCTCTAATACAATAACTGACTTTGGCCATTTTTAGAACACATGATTGTGCAACCTTAAAACGCCTCCGTCATTTTGTCGAAGCCGTTTTATCCTACACCAATGCTACAAAGATTGACATCATAGCACATTCCATGGGAGTCACTCTCGGTCGAAAAATCATCTCCGGTGGTATTGTAGCCACTTCCGAAGGTACACCTTAATCTTTGTATTTTGTTAATAAAATTTTTGCAGAAAAATGCCATCTTGGAGAGAGTCTCCATTCAAAAATTGATACCTTTCTAGGCTTATCAGGCGCCAACTATGGTCTCTGCTCATGCGAGAGTCTTACAAATTACCCGGTTTGCAATAAAATGGTAAGGAGATTAAAATTGGCCTTTGTGTTAAGAAAATTTGCTTTTTGTAGAATGGATTTTGGCCAGGTGACACATGTGCAAAGGAAACTGAACTTTGTTCAGAAAATGATGTTTCTATACCATGTCAAGATAAACTACAAGATAAGACAATATATGCAAAATATTTGATGAAATTGAATAAGAATACAAAACCCATTGCTAATCATGTTTATAGTGCATGGTCGATAGGTAGGACTTTAAAAGACCATTACAAAAAAGACCATTTCCGAAAAAACTTATATAAAAATAATATATTCGGAAAGCTCATAAAAAGTGGGACATTTTTTGTTTTTACGACAACCTCTGAATCGTTATAGTTTTCGAGAGAATTGTGTTTGAAATTTTGAATTTGTTATAAGCTCTTCGTTGTAATACACAATTCAAAAAAGTTTGTGTATTACAACGAAGAGCTTGTAACAAATTCAAACTTTCAAACGCAATTATCTCGGAAACTACAACGATTCAGAGGCTGTCGTAAAAACGAAAACTGCTCCATTTTTCATGATCTTTCCGAATATATCATTTTTAATAGAATTTTTCCAAGTTGACTGGTCCTTTAAAAAGAAAAAAAGGTCAAAAGTTTAATAAAAATTTTAGATGACGAAGTACTCAGTTCACCTTCATCCGAAACATCTATCTCCACCGCTCTTATACCGAAAAGTACAGGTCATAAAATTTATTCCAAGCTAACACACATGCAGACAAAAGAACAAACAGCAGAAGATCAATACAATATGGTTGTACATCACTTCATATAATTTTTAAATTATTTTCTGTAGAATTTCTAGAGCCACTACACAATGGGGGGACACCCGAAAATTTTTTCTGGAAATGACCCCTCTAGGAGTAAAAACATGCGGGGAATCCGAATTTAAAATTTTCGAAGCGAACAAATGCTTCCTTGATTCAAGGAAGGCGTATTGTGTATCGAAGCGAAAAGCCGCAAATTGCGATTTTTGCCTAAAAACGATCCCTTTTGGGGTAAGAATGTGCGGGGAAAGAAAACGCATTGTTTTTAGACCATTTTTACCCCAAAAGAGGTCGTTTTTAGGCAAAAATCGCTTTTTTGCGACTTTTCTCTTCAGTATACAATACGCCTTCTCTGAATCAGGGAAGCGTTTTTTCGTTTCGAATATATCAACTTCGAATTCCCCGCATGTTTTTAGGATCATTTCCAGAAAAAATTTCCACATAGGTGGCCCTCTATTGTGTAGTAGCTCCAAATTTCTTTTTCTCTAATCTATGATCTTCGTCGATATTCCGCAAAATCTATGAACCCATCATGGTTTGTATCAAAATCATTTAGCGCCATATCGATCATGCTTTCTAGCTCTTCATCAGGTGTTACGGGTGCTGTGTTATCACCGTGTGTGTGCATCATTGACTAAATAATTTATATATAATTTGTATTTCATGGTATTTCTCTTACTTTCATAATTTCTAGTCCATCTATAAGATTGTCTTTATTCAAATCATGCATGGAAAAATAGTGGAATTTTTGTTGTTCTTCGCCCAATTTTGTTTTGTCCAAGTCTATTTGATCTTGTAGATGTAATTTTATGTGTCTGTAAATATGTGCTTTGAATAATTAAATAAATTATTTTTAAAAAATACAGGGTATATCGATAAAACCGACATTTTATCGAAAAAATCGATCCGAAATTTTTTTCAAAAATCCTAAAAATGACCCATCTAGGGGTAATTTTATGCGGGAAATCGATTGCGCGCATTTCTTAAGCTTGAAAATGCTTCCTAGATCTTGTTTCAGGAAAGTAAGTGTGTAGGTTTGTATTTTTAGGACGTGGCGACAGTTAAGGACGAGCACTCGAGGATGAGACATTTGAGGATGGCTATTTGAGCACTTGACACTTGAGGATGGGTGCTATTTAGGGCCTAAAAAACATATCCCACCTTTGTTTCTCAAATGTCCTGTCCTCAAATGTCCCATCCTAAAATGTCCGTCCTCAAATAGCCATCTTCAAATGTTTCATCTTCAAGTGCTCGTCCTCAACTGTCACCACGCCATTTTAGCTTATATATACACTCTTACTTTCCTGAACCAGGATCTGGGAAGCGTTTTCAAGCTTCGGGAATGATAGCAATCGATTCCCAGCATAAAATTACCCCCTATATAGGTCATTTTTATGATTTTTAAAAAAATTTTCGGATCGAAAAAATATGAAAAAATCGCCCAAATTCCAGTTTTTTATACACCCTATATATGAAGAAAATCAAGCCTAAACCCTTTTACTCCACCCACAATTGACATATTAAGCTAACTTTTTTACTCTTAAGGGTCGCCACAAGAACAGCACAAGCTATCGTACGAAAGTACGACGGCCCCACAAGCTATCGTACGAAGTCATCGTACAATCGTAAAATTAACGTAAAAGTACGACGAAATCGCCACAAGCTGTCGTACGATCGTACGACGAAATTCGTACGATAGCTTGTGGCCATTTCGTCCGTCGTACGACTGTATTTTACACTCGTACGATAGCTTGTGCCGTTGCTTGTGGGGACATGATAGCTTGTGGCGACCCTAATGATTTTTTTCAAAAAACTAATGCAACAAAAAAATCTTACTCCTGGTCATGAACAGCATGTTCATCGGCAAACCTATGACTTTCATCACCAAAAACAAAAATAGCCATGCCCAATAAAATAAATTTTTTAAGAATCATATTTTTAAAATGACTAATATACTAGACACAAGCCTGAAAATGAGGAAAAACTGAAATTTCGATGATTTTTGCCTTTTCATTTTATTGTATGAGCCAAATTTCGGCCATGCTTTTTCCTTTTTATTTAAGTCTACGACTGTTCAAACATTGTATGTATGAAAAATTTTGCATTTGTACATTTATGCATAGTCATAGATAGACGTGACGTTTCATTATTATGAGGACTCTGCCATGTTGGCTTAAAATTGGAAAAAAAAGTTGAGTAAATGAGTAGGATGGTTGGTTTTCAAAGCAAAAACTTTTGGCCTGCCTGCCAGGGATTCGAACCCACCCCCCTTAGAATGCAAATTCGACATTCTAACCACTAGACCACAAAACTACCTTGCCGTTCTCTTAATGATTTCAACCTTTTTTCCCATTTTAGACCGCCATGTTGCTTGCTACTATGTTAAACCAAATCAGCCTTATCAATATTTTTTCGTACCATTGTCATCCTGTTATTGATTTATTTATACTTATATATAAAATACACGTGTAATATTTATTTTAAATATGCAAATTTTTTATATAGTTTTGGTTTTATGTATAGGCTGTGTAATTGGTATGCTTTAAAAATTAAATTTTATTTTTATTTTGTTGAATTTTAGGACAAGATCATAATTTTGCCGATCAAAAGTCTGTTCATGATCAGGCGTAGGTTTTATTATATCCCCAAAATTTTACCCCGCGGTCGAGTTCTTATTTTAAACCGCGCGGTTCATTTTCAACCAGAGATGTAAACGTGTACGTGTATTACACGTACACGAATAGAACATTTTTAACGTGTACGTGTAGTACACGTACACGAACGAATCGTGTACTACACGTAAAATTTCGACTTTTCGTGTAGTAAAGTTGAAATATTTTTAGTTTTTTTAAATAACCACGCTACTGTAAAGGAAATTTTTTAAACGCTATCTGTTCAAAAATACACGTTAAAAATGCATCGTGTAATACACGTTTACATCCCTATTTTCAACCGCGCGGTTCGATTTCAACCGTCCGGNCCCAAAACATATTTATCCCCTCTCAAAATTTGTTCATCTCCCCCCCAGTGGCGTAGGAAGGATCAGCTAGGAGGGGGCACTTCTCAAAAAAGGCTGATTTTTCCCAAAAAACATAAGGGGGACCCTTATGATTAGAAATTTTTTTGGGCCTTTGGGCCCGAATGGAGGAGCACCAGTGCCCCCTCCCCCCATTCCCTACAGCTACGTCTTTGAGGGGGGCTGCTCCTGCAACCTAAACCTTGCTAAGCCTATACCCCCACCCTCTTAAATTTTACTCCCATATTTTTAGACACATAAAACAACATTTGGACAGCAAAATTGATATCGATGAAGTCAAATTGGACCCAGAAAAAGAACGTTTCCATTATTTTTCCATGCATGATCTCAACCAAGATAACCTCATCGATGGGATTGAAATTGCTAAAGTATGCTCAAAAACTTGAAAAAAGTGCACGGATATCCCCTTATGCCAAAAATTCGATTTTTCATATATGTTGTATACCTTGCCCTACGGGTGGGGGCCAACCCCCAACGCTGTTACCAGCAATATTATGGGGGATAAGAGCGCAGTCCAGTGTCGTCGAGCTTTGAAGTTTTGGGGGCCCAGACAAAAAATCATAAGGGTTCCTCTTACGCTTTTTTAAATTTTTGAGCAAAAACATAAGAGGGGACCAAGATGATTTTTTTCAATAATCACCTTGGTCCTCTTTATTTTTTAAGCTGAAAAATATCAGAAAAAGATCGAAAAAAGATGGTTATCTTGGTTGAGATCATGCATAGAAAAATAATGGAAACGTTCTTTTTCTGGGTCCAATTTGACTTCATTGATATCAATTTTGTTGTCCAAGTGTTGTTTTATGTGTCTAAAAATATGGGGTGAAATGAAATTTAAGAGGGAGAGTGGGAGTATAGGCTTAGCAAAGTTTGGGTTACAGGGGGCAGTCCCCCCAAGGACGTAGTTTGTAGTGATGGAGGGGGTACCGGTGTCCCCCCCCCCATCGGGCCAAAGGTCCGAAAAAATCTAATCATAAGGGTCCCTCTTATTTTTTTGGGGGAAAAATCAGCTTTTGGGAAGTGCTCCTCTTAGCTGACCCTACTCCCTACGCCACGGGGGGGGGGATGAACAAATTTTGGGAGGGATAAATATGTTTTGGGGAGAGATGTGGGCCGAGTACTTATCCTAACCGTGCGGTTCGATTTCAACCGCGATTTTAACCGGGCGGTTGAAATCGAACCGCGCGGTTTAGTATAAGAACTCGGCCCACATCTCCCTCCAAAACATATTTATCCCCTTCCAAAATTTGTTCATTCCCCCTCCCCGTGGCATAGAAAGAAGGGTCGACTAGAAGGGCACTTCCAAAGGCTGATTTTTCCCAAAAAACATAAGGGGACCCTTGGGGGCACCGGTACCCCGTGTCCCCATCCCCTACAACTACGTCCTTGAGGGGACTGCCCCCTGTAACCCAGACTTTGCTATGCCTATACCCCCACCCACCCTTTTAAATTTCACCTCCCATATTTTTAGACACATAAAACAACACTATTACAACAAAATTAATACCGATGAAGTCAAATTTGACGCAGAAAAAGAACGTTTCCATTATTTTTCTATGCATGATCTCAACCAAGATAACCTTATCGATGGGAATGAAATTGCTAAAGTATGCTTAAAAACTTGAAAAAAGTGTATGGGTATCCCCTCATGTCAAAAATTCGATTTTTCACATATGTTGTATACCTTGCCCCATGGAGGCCCAACTCCAAATGCCGTTATCAGCAATATTATGGGGGATAATAGTGCAGTCCAGTGTCGTCGAGTTTCGAACTTTTGGAGGCCCAGATAAAAAATCTTCCCCTTACGCTTTTTTAAATTTCTGGGCAAAAACATAAGAGGTGACCTGGGCCCCAATGCGCTTACGGCACTGGCGCAGTCTCCCGTCTAAAGTGCAACGCCGAAGCAAGAGAATGTGACCCCACTGTGAATCGAATCCGGGCATCCAATTGGTGAGTCCGATATTTACCACTAGACTATGAAGCCACAATATACACTTTTTATAGGCCATAACTCACAGCCATGATGAAGACAGCAACACTCCTACCGCAGATGACATCAAAATCGAGCAAATTGTTGATTCCGTCCTCAAAAACCTCGACGCTAACAACGACGGTTTTATAGACTATATAGAGTATGTTAGAAATCAAGAGGGTGACAAAAGTTAGGTTTTAATAATAGTTTATTGTTTAGTATATATGCACTTAATAAAACATACGTATAAATAAAAAATAAATACTCCAACAACTAGACAAAAAATATTCAACAAGTATATAGGGACATCATAAAATCACAGATAATAGATTGGAATAACAAAATACATATGACTTATAATGCTCAAGATGAGTTAAGAATCCATGTTATTATGCTAATGAAAAGCACCAAAAATACAAAAGTAGAACATGTCATACAACAACGCAGAAAATATTATTGTCTTTGGCGATATAGAAACCAGCATAGGCGACGCTAAGGAAATTGATCGAATGGGTCCCCTGTCCATCCAGTTTTCATTTCTGCCCCCTTCCAAAAATCTGTCCGCAGCGCCTATGTTAGAAACACAATTATGCATTTTTTAAAAGGCACAAAAACAAGTGCTGAAAAAGAAAACGTTCGATTATGCCCAAAAATATGCAAATTTTTGGAAAAGTGAAGTTAAAATATAGAGAAAAAATTTTCTTAATAAAAACAGATAATCTAAAAATCGACAGAAATAGACCATGCGTGACCCTGATAGGAAAGTTCTTAGCTACCAAAAAAACCATAAGAAGCCACAGTTGCACAACCCCGGTACCCCCGGTAAAATTCGACCGGAGAAGGTGGGTCATGAGGTGGGGAGGGGGTAGGTCATGAGGCGGAAGGGGGTAGGTCATGAGGCGGAAGGGGGTAGGTCATCGGTCCCCGGCGCCGGGGACCAGTTTTTTTAGAAGGTCTAAAAAAAGGTCGCCAAACTGCGGGGGGGGGGGGGGTCATAAAAACAAAAATTTTGGACCGGGGTCTGTGCAACTGTGTAAGAAGCCATCCATAAATTGCGTTTTAGATTAGGGAAACTGAAACCACATGTTTTAAAAATCGAAAGATTATTTTTCATTAAAATGACTAATTTTTTCTTAAAATATCCAGAATTTCATTTTTTTAAATCAAAAAGCATCATTTTTCACAAAAAATGCTTTTTTCTGAGCATTTTCAGCTTAAAAACGGCAAATTTCCAAAAAAATCGCGAAAATTTTGTTTAAAAAACCGAAAAAAGTCGAAAACAGGAAAAACCGAAACCGAAGGTCATAAAAAAGACCGATTTTTATCGGTTTTCCCTACTCTATTGCGTTTCTTCTACCACTCTGACCCATACAACGAATTTTAATCATTGTATGTGTTCAAGTGATCGAAAAAGGGGACCAAATAGCGAAATTTTTAAATTAATTTATGGATGACCCTATTACACAATAAAATCAAGTCCTATTTACATTACTCCTATTTTTATCTAGGAGGCTGTTGCTGCTGTTGTCCTTGTTGCTGCCCTTGTTGTTGACTATGTTGCTCTTGATGCCTTCTCGCGGTCTCTTCTCTAGCTTTTTGAGCTCTCAAAAATTCTCCATAGTCAATAAAACCATCGGAATTAAAATCATCTTCTTTCAAAATAGAATCGATCATATTTTCGAGCTCAAGCTCGGTTGGCAATGGAGGAGGTTGACCACCTGGCCTAGATCCAGGATTTTCTATAAAAAAGAAATTTAGTTACAAAATGGGGTGGAGATCCTAATTACAAACTTTTCGGAAACATCCCCCTCACATGAATGCCTTGTTTAACAGAAATCGAAACAATTAAAGCTGTAAAAGATTTGCGACTCAGAGGGTTGAAAGACGCGTCATAAACTATTCAGAAACACGGACCAACCACTTAATCATCATTGCCGCAAAATCTTTTCTTTCCCTAGCGGGTTCGAACTCATGACCTTGAACTTCAAGGTTAAATCTTTTAAGCGCCATAGACCACTTGGCCATGCGTTCAAGTGATTCATGAGCGCTATTTTAAATAAATAAGCGCAAAAATGAACAGTCTGTTATACAGGGTGGGCGGAAATAACGCGTTTTTTTTTAATTAGCGGAGATGTCCAGGAAAATTATAGGGAATTTTTCGAAAGCAAAATTTTCGAGGGTTTATGCGAGGAATTGATTGTGCATATTTTTTAAGCATGAAAAAATCTATCTGATTCTGATTCAGGTGATTTTCGCTTCAATAACTATTTCCATTTCTGAGGCATTAAAAAGTTTCCTTACGCTGATTCAAGCGATTTTCATTTTTGTTCACCCACCCTCCTGGATCAGTGGAAAAGGAGCATTTTCGAATTTAGTTCCAATTTGGAACTAAATTGACTCCAAGTGGAATTCGAACCCGCGACCTTATAGCCACGAAGCCGCTGCTTTGTCACTGTACCATCGAAGCAAGTTTGAGGGAGAGAGAAGATTTTCAAACCAAGTAAAACCGGAGAAGATTTCTCCAGAATTCCCCGGGAAAATCCGGATTTATCCAATTTCCCCGGGACCGGATAAATCCGGATAATTCTATTTCCCAACCCTGGTTGCGAGATACAAACTTCCCTGATCAGAGAAGCCAGGTTTTCATAACGATTTGTTCAACCTCTTAAAGGACCAGTCCACTTTTGAACCGAATTTTTGTTCAAACGTGGAAAAGAAAGTTCACGTTGGGGCAACCACTTTTTACTTTGGAAGTAAATTCCAATTCGACAACCCTGAGGAGATATTTGACATACAAAATTGCATGAAAAATTTAAATGTGTCTGGGTATTGAAGCGAAGGGATTGGCACCATTTGAAATGTACTGTAACGAATTATAAAAAGCCATTTTTACAAAGATCTTAAAATTTTCATAAAAAGGCAATTGCAGCACTTTTTATATCTCTATGAGACGAATAAAATGACATCAAAATTATCCGATTTGAACATTGTTTTGAGTTATCGAAACGAAAACATAAATCAGAATTTTCGTTTCAATAACCCAAAACAATGTTCAAATCGGATAATTTAGGTGCCATTTTATTCGTCTCATAGAGTTATAAAAAGTGCTGCAATTGCCTTTTTATGGAAATTTTAAGATCTTTGTAAAAATGGCTTTTTTATAATTCGTTACAGTACATTTCAAATGGTGCCAATCACTTCACTTCAATACCCAGACACATTTAAATTTTTCATGCAATTTTGTATGTCAAATATCTCCTCAGGGAAGTCGAATTGGAATTTACTTCCAAAGCAAAAAGTGGTTGCCCCAACGTGAACTTTCTTTTCCACTTTTCAACAAAAATTCGGTTCAAAAGTGGACTGGTCCTTTAAAATTCAAATCAATGTGACTGGATTCATTCAAAGTCACAGCAATGACTTTTTCTAAAATTTTTCCTAACCTTCATGAAAATGCGTAATCGCTTTAATCAACTCAACACCATCCAACTTTCCATTTTTATCCAAATCATGCATATTGAAATAATGAAACTGCAATTGCTCTGGAGTCATATGCGCTGTTGGATCCACCTTTCCTTCCAAATGCTCTTTTATGTGTCTAAAAATGTATTTTTGCTTTTTTACATGCTTTTATTACGATCACCCTTCATCTCTAACATTTTCTCCACCAAATTGTTGAGTATTGGCTGGTGGATTTTGTTGAGCCGCAGCAGGTTGTTGTTGATACTGTTGTTGTTGCTGGGCTTGTTGGGCATGTTCTTGATGATGAGCCTGAGGTTGATTATTAGAACCAGGGAAAGAAGGCTGCTGATGAGCGAAAATACTATGGCATAGTAACAAAATAGATATTATTCCAAGTCTTAGAATCGACATTCTGAAAAAGGAATTTAAGAAAACAAACAAATAAGTGCATTGCAAAAAAATTGAGTACTACTAAGGATTAGCGAGCCCACTTAATGTGATTTTTCTTCAAAAATTTTTTATCTTTTTCCTTTGGAAATGACCTCTCTAAGGGCCTCCACTAATTCAAATGGAAGCACCAATTGTAGCACTAATTGCACTCTCGGCGTCGAGACGGTCTTATTCTTCAGGGTCAACGAATTTTCGAATGTGGTCTTCAGCAAATTTATAGCCCATCAAAAGATGAATAAAATTGCAAAAGACCACATTCGAAAATTCGTTGACCCTGAAAAGTTATTCTCACTTGAAATTTTGCGTCTCGACGTCGAGACGAGCACTAATTGCAATTAGTGCTCCCCCAATTTGCAATTAGTGTAGTTATTAGTGCAGTCTCGACGAT
>OZJO01016946.1:0-22608 GCA_900406225.1 Acrobeloides nanus | reverse complement strand
TTTTGACGCAATTTTTTCAATTTTTTGACCCCCGGAAAATTTTTTCAGAATTTTTCGATGCGCGCAATCGATTTCTCGCATAAAATTACCCCTAAAGGGTCACTTGTTAAAAAATTTTTCTACCCGGCCATATTTGACACCCCCCCCCTTTAAAAATTGCCTACCGATTTCGAAGCGTATCGGCATAAATGAGTCCAGCCCTGTGTGTCGAAGCCCGCTCATAGAGAATGTAGCCAGCACCATATCGTGGCGACAAAAATTCCCGTCTAAGCAGTGCACAGTGACGCTTAAACCTTTGAGTTGAGGGGGACTTAGTTGGCTGCGAGCACTCATCACTGGTAATGGCGTAAAACGAAGTTCCAATAAGTTCATTAATTCGTCCACGAATCTTGCGCTTGCTATCCTTGGAATAACGATGACGAAAAAAAGAGACCGGGACCTGAAAAAAGCCGGGATTCCCGGTCCATACGACTCTATCTAATACTATAACTCTAAGCAAGCCAAAAAATTGAAAAAATTTTTACCCCACTAGAGAAAAAAATCATACTTGTTATCCAAAATTTGCAGCATGATTAAGATTTGAAGGGCTAAAATTTTTTCTACGTTTTGTTGTTTTCCAAATCATTTGCATAAAAACCTAGACAAGGTCACTTTTTGGTAACGTGTTCAGCATTAAATTTTGCATTAAAAACGCTTTGGGTTATGTCCGACCCCCACGGAGTGTTAAATCACTCGTTCCCGAGATCATCTGGACAACGGATACACACAGAAATTACACGTAGGATAAAGTGTTATAGATTTTTAATCTAACCAATTAAAAACTTCATTTATACAATAATCTATTCCTGTTGTTGCTTATGGCATTTGTAAATTTTTAAATTAAAATTTCTTAAATGTAAAAAATGCTTTATAGTGCCAGGTTGATTTTTCTTGTTATTAATCCATGATTCTTAAAGGACCAGTATACTTTTGGGGAGTTGATGCCATGTGAAGGAGCACAAAATTTGGAGCATTTTTTGCTTTTACGGCACTACTTGAAAATCTAACCGTAAAAAGTTATGAGCCAAAAAAAGTTGTGAAAAAATTTTTCAAACAAGTTTAAACATTGAAACGAAAAAGAAAACGGTTAGATTTTCAAGTAGTGTCGTAAAAGCAAAAAATGCTCCAAATTTTGTGCTCTATCACATGGATCAACTCCCCAAAAGTAGACGGGCTCTCTAAATAAACTCGCCACTTGTTTACTCTTGATATTTTCAATAAAATGTACTCTTGTTAAGTTGATTTTTATAACCAGCAATACGTAAGGCAATATATATATACAGCAGCACTTGCAGATGCATCCCTGTCCTCCTAAACTTGCACTGAGACGCGCTCCGCGCGCCCCCATATGTGAGCGCGCTGTTAGAGTACCTTTGGTGCACAGATTTATTGACTTCTGCTTGTCACTTAAAACGGTTTTTCTCGGAACCATTAAAGTCTTTTGATCTAATTTAAAAAAGCAATCATTAGAGGAATACTTGGGACACAATCGATTAGATTTTGTGTAAATCTGTCTTATTTTGAATTTTCTACGCCACTTTGAAGTTGGGGGTACCTGCTCGATTTTGTACCCCTGCCTTCCTGAGGTGTATTTCCGCAAAAACTCTGTTAAATTCACTCCAGGATGACTCCAAACACTCTTATTCGTATTCCCCGTATGGAAAAACCATATTACAATCCTCATGGTCCCTGGTCTGAAACTTTTGGACAAATTTCTGAAACTTTTGCCCCCCCCCCCCTAGTATGTTACAACCCAATATTAGGGTCGCCACAAGCACGGCACAAGCTATCTTACGAAAGTACGACGGCCCCACAAGCTATCGTACGAAGTCGTAAAATTAACGTAAAAGTACGACGAAACCGCCACAAGCTGTCGTACGATCGTACGACGAAATTCGTACGATAGCTTGTGACCATTTCGTCCATCCTACGAGTGTATTTTACACTCGTACGATGACTTCGTACGATAGCTTGTGCTGTTGCTTGTGGGGACCCGATAGCTTGTGGCGACCCTTATACAATTTTACTGACTTTCACCCCCTCCCCCCAATTTGGTTTCTAATAATGTCCTAGATCGAAAATGATCAAATCACAAAAATTTCACGCACTCCTTCTATTTTACTCAACCATTGTTTTGTAATAGCAATCGATAACATCAATCAATTTTCTTTTTTTTATTGTCTTTTAGTAGACATTCAAAATCTATTCAGTTTTTATGTGTACTATTTCTATAAACTATCACTTTAAAACACCTTTTTTAAGAAAACAGAGCTTTACGTCACAAAATTTTTTAAGGGTGATTACTTTTTCGTGCGAATTTCTCGTTGTTCTATCGATTTTCATCAAAAGTAACCTTCAAGAAAATTGTAGAAGAAATCAAGCTCTACAACTATGGTAGAAGAGATTTTGAACGAATCTTTCTAGAAATCGATAAAATTCATTATTAAAATAAGTATCCTTACAAAATTTTTGTAACACCCAAAGCTCACGTGTGTTTTTTTGTCACAAAGTCTGAAGCCTGCGGGTATCTTGCTCGAAATGTCATATATAGGGGTTTTTTCATGCCAAGAACACGAATCCGGTATTAGTTTTTCTTGTATCATCACGTAAATGTCGGAAAGTTAGAAAAAAACGTAAAATTAGGTGTTCACAATGAAAAAAACATAAGGGAGGACCAAGGGGTCAAAAATGGAAAATTTCAAAGTTTCGAATTTTTGATTGCTACTTGTTGCATTTTGTTCCCCATTATTTAAAATGGTAGAAAAGCATAATGAAAATTATTCTGGACCTTGAAAAGTGTCTAAATAGGAACCATCCTTAAAAGCAGGCATCATCCTTAAAAATGGAGTTGAGCCATTTCTTATAACTAGATTGAAGTGTTTGACCCCAAAAATAAGGTTTACAGGGGTCACACCTAGGGCTGTCCAAATTGGCGAAAAATTGACTCTTTGTGAAACAACTGTTTCTTTTTGAAACATTTTCTATCTTACTTTTTTCTCCCTTATATGCTTATCAAATTTTTTCTCCTTGATAAGTTCGACAGGCAAGCTAGACAACGATGTAATTTTTCTACACTTTTCCTCACCGCTTCTGCTGCAAAAAATTAAATCGTTGTCTAGCTTGACTATCGAACTTATCAAGAGAAAAAAAATTTGATAAGCATATAAGGAAGAAAAAAGTAAGGAAAAATTGTTTCAAAAAGAAACAGTTGTTTCACAAAGAGTCAATTTTTCGCCAATTTGGACAGCCCTAGTCACACCCAAGACAAAAAAGATAGCTCTAATACTGATCTAGCTAACAAAAACAATTTCACGTCAAAATTAATTTACAGAAAAAGTTATTGCACTCCAATTCAACTTTAGGGGTCTAATTCATCATTTTTCCTCAAAAATTCATCAGGGAAACTTTGGGATAAATATTTGGAACTCGAATCTTTTTTTATTTCGTAGAAAAAGCGTTGCTCTTTCCATCGAAACGTGACATCATAATGAAATATACCCTAATTTACGAGCTGTGAGTGTTTTTCCGAAGATGGTCAATTTTGAATTTTTCGACGAATATAGATAAATGACTCAATTTATCTATATTAAAAAGGGTCTGGCTAACAAGCAAACACATAAAAATGTTCAGCTCGCTTTGCTCTACATGTTGAAAGCAAAAAACCGCTTTCAAGAAGTTGTTTTGGGTAAGAAGTTAGCCATTTTCTAAAAAAATTTCGAAAAAAAGCGATTTTCGAAAAAAATCAAAATGTCCAAATCACCCCTTTACACGATGATACAAGCGAAACGAATTCCGAATTCGTGTTCCTGGCATGAAAAAACCCCTATATATGACCTTTTTGATCGTACGAGTGTAAAATACATACCCAGATATCGATTGGCTTCAAACTTTGTGACGCACAAAACACACGTGAAGCTCGGTTTTCTCGAAAAGTTTGTTTTAAACGCAGATTTAATTTTTTGGTATAAATTTCACAATGAATCCAAACTTGTCCTCTGACGATTATTGTCTAAAAACTCCAACAAAACTATCTCCTGACATTCCCTCATTACTATTCGAGTCTACGCTTGAAGAAATTTTGAAAGAAACTCTTAAATTTGGTACATATGAGCAAGATAATTCTATCTGTAAAATTCAAGATTCGGCATGTGAAATAATAGTTCATGAAAGCACTTCTAATGTGGCTCATTCAGTGAAATCTAGTGATGTCCTATTGAATTCTCTACAGAATCTAATGAATCCTAAACAAGCCATTCTTGAAGAGAAAGATTACTCTAATGATCCTAGTAATGATGACGAAAGTGATGACGAAGTAGAAAAACAAAATTATAAGAAAAGTCTTAAAATTTGGGTACATATGCGCCTCAGAGAAATACCTAAAGATCCGAGATTTGATACCGAAAACGAGTGCAGTCTGGATAATTTGCAACGTAATTTTAAAAGGGGGGGGGGTATTTTTTACGGCTTAAAGGGGGTGCATTTTGCGACCATTTGGGAGAAAAAAAATTTTTAATGCCAGAGGGTCAAATCTTAGAGAAAACATGGTTTAATTCTTAAAATTGAAAATTTTATTGAACTATAGGCTGTCTGGAACCTTTGGGTGATCTCACTAACCCACAAATGACCTATTATGGAATTTTTTCAAAACTTTATCTAACCTTTTATTCTCCGAATCATATGGATGAAGAAGAGATGAACCGTGTTAAGTAAGAATTTTTCAACATGAATACGCCTCTTGTGAATAGACATTTTCTGTACATTTTCGAACACACGTCCACTAACACCTTCTCCCTTAGATTTTGATCCTTTGTGCGAGAAAAAACATTAGGCATTGGTTCCCAAAAATAAACTCTGATTCATGGAGAGTGGAACCTGGGCGCCCATGGCAGATTGGTAAGCTGTTGGCCTATCAGTCTGATAGGTGCGGGTTCGATTCCCACCAGGATCGAATTTGGTACTTTTCTAAAAAATATTTCCTGAAAGTTTCCATGAAAAAATAATAGCCCCAACGTGTTCCCCCACATAAAAATGTCCATAAGCAAAAATTTTCATGAATTTTGTATGTAAGAAAAAGAATTCGATCATGGTGGGATTCGAACCCTTGCCTATCAGACTGATATCAGGCCAACAGCTTACCAATCTGCCATGGGCGGGAATCTCTCCATGAGAGCAGAGTTTATACATACAAAAAGTATATTAAATGCTACAATTCAGCGCCCTGTGCCTTCTTGACTTATATGATAGTCGAAATAAAACAGAAGTATACCGCTATGTAGACTTTGTTGTAGAAGAATTTGATAGATGGATTGAAAATATGCCTAAAGATATTGTGCCAGCCTTAAGTTTATTTTGGTAAATGCCATTATTAGACACTTTTTCGAAAAGTCGAAGATGGACCCAGGGGCCAGGTAACACAGTTTGAAAGGTTCTTTCGCCCGACCGAGGAGGCTAAAAATTGAAACTTCATTAGATTAGCTAAAATTTGTATATATTCGGAAAATTCATGAAAAATGGAGCATTTTTTGTTTTTACTGCAAATTTTGAATCGCTAATGGCTTTGAGAAAATCGCGTTTGAAGTTGGCGCTTTTTGAAATTTGTTTATTACAACGAAAACCCTGAAACAGGAATTTCGTTGTAATACAAATTTCAAAAAGCGCCAACTTCAAACGCGATTATCTCAAAGCCATTAGCGATTCAGAATTTACTGTAAAAACAAAAAATGCTCTATTTTTCATGAAGTTTTCGAATATATACAAATTATATCTAATCTAATGAAGTTTCAATTTTTAACCTCCTTCAGTTTTAGCTAAGGAGGCATTTTTTAGGATCGTCTGATTTCTTTGACTTCTCTATAGGATAATAGGGGAGAGTCTGCCATAGAAATATAGGGGGTGGGAGCCTCCCACCCTGATACAGCCGCATGAGACCCGAAAAATGAAAACGTACCGCATGCCGCAAGGGAAAAATGAAAAACGTACCGCATGCGCTTGCGGCACGTTAAAAAAATTTGTGACGTGAAGCGCGTCGAACAAAAAAAAAGGTCGTCAAACGTACCGCAACCGCTCTGAACGACCACCCCCCCCCTTATACACCTATGGAGTCTGCTGCAACTTTTTATAACTCAGCCTAAGCCCAATCGAATTTCTGTGATAGGTTTTAGTGTCCTAAAAGGCATTTTTGGGGGTCCGATTTTAGGGACTTTTCTGAGAAAAACGCAATCTTTTCAGCAAAAACTTGTTGTTTGGGGGAAAGTTAATATACCATTACGTAGCGCAGATCACCAACTTTCCAATGACACCTCGATCGTAAAAATCGGATTGAATTAAGGTACACTTGTCAATTGAAACTTTTGGGAAAAAATTAGAATTAATGGCCCATGTGCGTATCTCCGGAACCACAAAGGCTACGAAGCTAATTCCAACGGCGTTTGCATTCAGAGCTGCTACTAATTCGTTCGGAAATTTTTGACTTCACTAATTTATCACTAATAACATCACTAATTGCGTTCAGACGCGTTCGGACGCGTTCAGAAACGTTAGGACGCGTTCGGACAAGCGCCCGAATGCATCCGAACGTTTCCGAACGCGTCCGAACGTTTCTGAACGCGCTCGAACGCCTATTAGTGATGTTTCCGAACGCGTCTGAACGCAATTAGTGAAGTTATTAGTGAACTAAAGTCCGTTCCGGAGCCGTCCGAACGTATTAGTGGCGGCGCTCACTCATCGAGCATATTAAAAAATAATACTAGTCGGGGTCGGGCGAGAGAACCTTCAAACTTTGTCGCCTGGGGGACCTTTGACTTTTCAGGACAATGTCTCCTAAACAAGAGCCTTTTAGGAAAGATTATTTTTGTCCTAAATATTTTAAAAAAGAGCCTAGCAATCAAATAATGAAGAGAATAGTGAGCAATGTTTCCATGTTTAGAAATTTGAATAATTTTTAGAATCGAAATAACTTCGATGCATTTATGTGCCCAATGAGCCCAAAGGTTTTTCAAGATTGTGTTGATATTTTTTTACGTAGATTTTTGAGAAAAAGAATCCTACCTGTAAGTCTAGGGGATCGAGCGCCGAAGGCGCTCGCTCCCCGATTCTACCTTATATTTGATTCAAACATTAGGGTTACGAATATATGGAAGGAGAAGATCATAAATGCTTCTTAAGAGAGGTAGATCGAATAAGAGTTTATGCGGGCATATGGGGTTTCTTAACTAGAGGCATCCCTTTTTTTGAAGATTATTATAAAGAAGCTGTTGAAATGGACATATATAAGCATGATCCAAACGAAGAATCCTATCGAGTTACAAATTTTTATAATGTATGATTTGTTTTCTGAGTTTCTATTTTTGATAACATACTAAAGTTTAGCAAATAATTGCAAAATATCAAGAAGTGTTCTTTTTTTGTGGAGAATTTAGCTTACCTTTATTAGTACGAGGATTATTACAACGCGAATGGAATGGTGAAAAGAAAAATGCAACCACCCATATACCTAGCTTAGTAATTGAGTCATATAGTAATCTTTAAAGGGGTGCACGCCCAGTACGCTTCTTGAAAAATTTTTTTTTCCAAATTGATTTTTAATATTCGGGCACGAGAAACCTCCGAGTACCAAACGAATAAGATCGAGGGTTCAATCCCGCTCGGAGTCATTTCTTTTTGCAGTGTCCAAAATTAATCAAAAATTTTGCCTAAGGGTATTTTTAGCCTAAAAACATGAATTTGATGTTTTTATTACTCCAAAACCTCCGACAAATGAATTTTTTCAATTTTTACACAAACGCCTAAATTTGCATAAAAATGGAAAAAATCGTATTTTCTGAAGTTTTGGAGTAATAAAAGCATCAAATTCGTGTTTTTGGGCTAAGAATACCCCTAGGCAAAATTTTTATCGCTTTTGGATACTGCAAAAAGAAATTGCTCCGCGCGAGATTGAACCCTCGACCTTATACGTGCAGTTGGCGCCGCTTCGCACTTTGCCATGTAACCGGACTATCTGTGAAAAACGTTATAGGAGATGTGTTTTTTAGAACATTTGGGGGTTGGAAGCTACAATCAAGCGGATTCCCCATCTAGCATTTTAAAGATTGGCGAAAGTAGATATATAATCTACAATTTCACAATGCTTGAATTCCATAATTTTATTAAATGGCATATTGATCAATACCCTAGAGTAAGCATTAAAGGACAAGTCAACTTTTGTGTTTTTGATGCCATGTGATAGAGCACGAAATTTCGAGCATTTTTTGCTTTTACGACACCACTTGAAAATCTAACCGTAAAAAGTTATGAGCGAAACAAAATTTCAAAAAAGTTTGAACATTGAAACGAAAACCATGAATCAGATATCAATCAGATTGTTTATTGAAACGATTTCAATAAAACATTATAAAATTCAAAATCCTTGAACATTTGGGAAAAAATAAAAGCAGCATTTTTTAGATCTCGCCGAGACGAATCAAATGACACCAAAATTATTGAATTTGGGTTATTGAAACGAAAACCCTACTTTCATGTTTTCGTTTCAATAACCCAAAACATTGTTCAAATTCAATAATTTTGGTGTCATTTGATTCGTCTCTAAGCGAGATATAACAAATGCCGTATTTATTTTTCCCCAAATTTTCAAGGATTTTTGAATTTATTGAAATCGTTTCAATAAACAAAATCTGATTGATCTACAAGCTCTTCGTTTCAATGTTCAAATTCGTTTGAAACTTTTTTTGCAATTTTATTTCGCTCATAACTTTTTACGGTTAGATTTTCAAGTAGTACCGTAAAAGCAAAAAATACTTCAAATTTTCTGCTCTATCACATGGCATCAACTCTCTCAAAAGTGGGACTGGTCCTTTAAAATTGTATAGATTTTTGATTGTTATATAGATTTTGGCATGTCTGAATAGTGGACTAGAATTTGAATATGAAATTTCCGAGTTGAATGACGACCCTATTAAAATATCTAATGAAGACAGCCGAATAAAAAAGTCGCAAAATTATTTAGAAGATGTAAATCTTTCAGAAAGAAAGAATAAAAAATATTGCAAAACTTACAAAAGGCGGCAAGTTTACAAGAGAAAAATTCGAGCTTTAAATTTGGATCTAGATCTTTTAATTGAAATTAAAAGATTTAAGAAAAATAGGTACAGTTCCCCTCGATAAATGGACACCCTACGGGGGTGACCATTTATCTAATTCTAGAGGGTGTTCATTTATCGAGGGGGACTGTATTTTTAATACGAAACGGGGGATAGGGCCTAAATCAATTCTACTACAGTCAAACCTACAATTAGCCTCACCTCCAATTAACCCCACCCCTCCCATTTAGCGATCCAACCTCCAACTACTATGGCCACCCTTGAGTCGAGTCTTCGAGGTATCATCTCTTAATTATTTTTCTTGTTTAGACATGCTTTAAAATTACTTGAAAATGAACTAAGAAATTTGAAAAACAATTTAAAGAGAGAGCAGAAGGAAATTTATGAAATTTTCAAAGATCATTTTAAATGTCAAGAAATGGAATATTCTAGATGTGGCATAACAAACTTTTGTGAAGATATTATAGTTTGTGAAGAAGTTAATGCGCATGGAAAAAAGTTATCAATAGCAACCCAAACGGAAGAGTTTACTGAAATTTCAAGAGAATTACAGGCTGACAAATTTCTATTTAAGAAGGCACAATTTGAAATGAACAGTTTGAAGGATAAGTTAGATAGACTTATAAATTTAGATAGTTAGGTATATCCATGAATTAAGAAATTTTTTTCATTGTGAACTAACATTGCTCAACATAAAAATTTATCGAGTTTTATATCGATCAATAATAAATTTTCTTGTACATAAAACTTTATTTATTATATTATACATAAAAACCGTCAAATGACACATATAATACAATTAACACATTCTAATAGTCTTCAAATCAATCTTCTACTTTTCAAAAGGGCTTCCAAATCATATATATGAAGATGTACCATAATGTCGTGAAAGAAGCATAGTAAAAGAACCAACCAAACCAATCATCCCTGCCGATTAGCAACAAGGTGGAAAATATCAGCGAGACAGTTAGGATCCATAGGGATAGACTACTTACTCCCAAGTTGACACACCGACCTCGGCAGATATTCAATTCTTTGACCTGAAAAGGGATCTGAATCAAAATGCACATACAGGATGAGCCAAAAAACCGTACTTTTGCGTTTTTTAATGAAAATTTTCAAAATTTTTTCTGGGAAGCGTTTTCAAGGGTTTTCGATGCGTGCAATCGATGAAAATACTCCGATGATTTTTGAATAAAAAACGCAAAAAAGTACGGTTTTTAGGCTCACCCTCTAAAATTTTTCTTTTTAATTGAATACAAAATTTATTTTTCTTTCCAAAAATAAGTATATATCAATTTTTAGGCTCAAAATTGAGCCCAAAATCGGTTTTTGGACTCCAAAATTTGTTTAAAAAATTAGAAGTAATCTATTTCTGAGCACTATTGGTATAAAAAAAAATCAAGTTCAGATTTGCATCCAAACCTATACCACCAACCCAATACACCCCCTTGCATGTGACTTTGTGGGTACTCTAATTTCGAACCTCTTTAGCAGCTTCTATTTGATCCTTGGAGCAATTGATCCGAGTTCGAAATTCCTGAAAAAATCAGAAATTAAACAATTGAAAATGAGAATTTAAAAAATTAAAAACGTAGTTTAGTTGAATGTGCACCTCTAAATTTACTCGATTTTTCGAACTTTTTATTTAACTTCGATCAGAAAATAGTCTTAATACTTCATTTTCAATTTTTTGAAATCCAAAAATTGATTTTTAGATCAATTGTTGGGCCCAAAAATCGATTTTTAACCTAATTTTTCGGCCCAAAAATCGACTTTTGTGTGCGTTCAACTAACTAGTGCCTTTTTAAAATAAAAATTAAAAAATAGACCCAAATTTTTTTTTGAAAGACAAAAATCGTACCCCCACAAAAATACCTACCGTCAACATTTTGCTC
This sequence comes from Acrobeloides nanus, assembly GCA_900406225.1. Taxonomy (NCBI): domain Eukaryota; kingdom Metazoa; phylum Nematoda; class Chromadorea; order Rhabditida; family Cephalobidae; genus Acrobeloides; species Acrobeloides nanus. Next base: position 11,576 of record OZJO01016946.1, on the reverse strand, counting down.
CATTTCTTCCGTAGAATATAGTCCTTGATATCATAAGAAGGTGGTGCAGGAGCACAAGCATAAAAAGACCGGTTTTTGAGGCCTAAAATTTTGTTTTAGGCAAATTTCAGTGGCCAAAAAACAGTGCATACAAGTCCATAAGCAAGAAACAGGCCAATCCGCAGTCGCATTACTTAGAAGGAATCCAGCGTAAGTTACATCATTACACAAGGACAATTTCTTCAGCTCATAATATTGCCTTTGATCGTCGGAGAAACTGAAAAAATTTTGGTAAAAAACTGGTACTAGTTAAGCTAAGGGAATCCACTCCAAAAAATGTCAAAAATACCCCCTTTAGGCAGATGCCAAGAACATTTTTTCAAAATCAAATCTGAATTCAAAAATCAGCAAAATGCTGCTAATTTTCCAGTATATTTCTTATAAATTTGACAAAATTTCGCATCTCAAAAATCAGATTTGACACTGAAAAATTAAATGTTTGCCAGATGTGAAATCTCAAAATCAGCAGACTTGGCACCCCTGCCTTTAGGAGTAATTTTATACGAAGAATCAAATGCTGCATTTTTAAAGCGTGAAACAAATTTACTTGGCTATGTTTCATAGCAATTTGTAAAATCCCTATGAAACAATTTTTGGGGGTGGGTCCCCTCTGCTTAACTAGTACCAAAAACTGTAAAAAAAAAGAATGTATTTTTGTCACCCCTAGAGAAAGACGAGTGGAAAAAAATGAAAATGGTGATTTTTTGTGTAAAAATTTAAAAAATCAAGATACTCTTAAAGGAGAGAGACTCAAAATAACAGAATTTTTTCAAAAATTTTTTTTTCTGAAAATGACCCCTATAGGATGGGTCATTTTTAAAAACAAGTGACGGTCCCTACCTATAGGGGTGATTTTATATGGGAAATCGGGGTCAAGCAAGCATTTTCATGGTTTGATAATGCGCGCAATTGATTCCCAGCTAGAAAAACCCCCCAGTAAGCTGGTTTCGCTGCAAAAATTCCAATTTTAGTTCATTTTCGCTTTGTTACACATAATCCCTTCTCTGAATCAAGATCAAGGAAGCATTTTCAGGGTTCGGGAATGCGCGCAATCAATTCCTACCCCTATAGAGGTCATTTTCAGAAAAAATTATCACGTTATTTTGGGTCCCTCTCCTTTAAGAGTACCAAAATCGATTTTTACAAAATTCAGGAGGTGCTTTCAACGTTAAAAAATCGTTTTGGAAACGCACTTTCGCCTTTCCAAAATTTTCACCAATAATTCTGTCTCGAAAAAACTAGATTGGCTTTCTTCCGAACAAAACAGATCACCAGCACATAAAAATTTCGACGTTGACTTAAAAGAACCATCCGCTAAGACTTGACCACGAGAGTTCAATGTTAGAAATACGAGAAACAATAGTGGCAACATCTTAGGCTCTAAAAAAAAGTAAAAGATGAAAGGAGATGACTGTTTTTTCTGAAAAAAATTTTACTTTTTTGAGACAAAATTCAAAAAGTTTTGTGCATAAAAATAAGTTTTTGTCGGCAAAAAAGTTTTGGTACTTATGCACTATCCCCCGAGGGAGATTCTGCATAAAGTTATGCAGAATCCCCTCCCAGGTTGAAAACAAAAAAAAAATCAAATTTTCATCTTTTTTTAGGCGTTGATCTAACCAAGTATTCCTGTTGCTTGTTATTTGTAAAATTTTATTAAAATTTCTTAAATGTAAACAATGCTTTATAGTGCCAGATTTATCTTTATTGTTATTAATCCACGATTAACGAGAAAATATGGTCCATTTCCGCCCATAAAAGACAAAAAAAAAGTCAGCCTGAGATGGCCACGTGGATAAGGAATCCGCCCGTTCGATCTGTCAAGTTAAGCAACGTTGGACCCGCACGTTCGATCCCGCTAGGACAAAAGTGATTGAGTTTCAAAAAAATTTACAAAATGGAGGAAAAAATTTTTGCTTCATTGTAAAAGAAATTTTTTTGAAAATCAAAATTTTTGCCCATACGAGATCGACCTGCGGGCCCGACGTTGCTTAACTTGCCAGATCGGACGGGCGGTCACTTGGCCATCGCGCGCAAGCTTTTTTTATTATTTTGGACGGAAATGGGCTATAATTAAAGTCCACGATTAAAATAAAGTCGGGTTTCTCTGGTATTCTGACGAATATGATCTTCAAGTGAGCTTGTCTCGATCTAAAAAAAGTCTATGCATCTCACGGCTCATAAAACTGAAAAAAAGTCTGATCACCAACGCATGACAATTTTGGTTTTTTCAGTTTTTTTCGAAATAAAAGAATTATAAAAGTTCGAAAAAATTTGTCTTATTTTGGTGATAAGATTTTTCCAGTTTCGTAAGCCTTGCATTTTTACAATTGTCTTTATAAACCCTTACAGTCGATTGTTGAGGAAACAGTGCCAGCGCTACCGGTAGACTAAGTCCGAAACAAATTGTACACACCACTGCGTTCACCACCAAATGTCGTCCGGCACTTTTTTGGACAAATTTTAGCCTGAAAAATCAATCACAATTGAAAAATTCACTCAAAATTTTTATTATTACCTTTCAAGAAAAGGCATTATTATCGGAGGAGCCAACAATATTGGGATTGGCAAAAAAGCACGTGTCAATGCTGTTTCTAACACTGCCTAAAATTTGCATATTTTTAGGACAGCATGCGGAATTTTTTGTAATTACTTGTTTGGCTGCAACTTTTGAAGCTCCGACACACTTTCCCGATTCATCAAAAACGTTGATACCCGTTTTCAACTCCGGTCCTCGCATGCATAACACATTCAGTGTACTGGCCAATGAGGTAGCTGGCAATGGCACAAATCGTTGTATTATCAATTTAGCTGCCGGGTTCAGCCTATCCGAGCGGCGAATCACCCATGTTAGACCAAAATTTGAAATTTATTAGAAAAAGAGAGGAGGCTGAAAAAGCTTACTAGCTGAAATACCCATAGCCGCTGAAACTGCAGCTGTATAAGCTGTTGCATAAATTGAAAATGGTTGGGGCTAAAAAATAAAAAAATTTTGGAAAAAATTCGAAAAATCCAATTTTCGTACAACATGCTCTTAAATATGTTAAAAAGAATGTTTTTTTTTGGCACGTACTTTTGTAGCATTCCTATTGGCATAATTGACACAAGCATTGTGTGATTGATTCATCCATTGCCAAAAAAGTAATGTAGGCCAGGACGGGTTAGGCAATAGCATGCCGGTAACCTAAATCGTATAGTCCAAAAAACTTTTTTTCACAATATATTTTACCGTTATCCAACCAAATGGCACATAACCACTCATTCGAAATGGTGGCAAAATTCTAAAATTTCAATTTTTGGAGCTACTACACAATAGAGGGGGGCCAAAAAAATTGGAAAAAATTCGAAAAAAACTGAAAAAATTCCATTCATGTGAAAAAAATTTTCGATAATTTTTTCTGGAATTTTCTAGAAATGACACCTCTGGGGGTAAAAAATGCGGGGAATTCGAATTTAACAATTTCGAAGCGAAAAAACACTTCTCTGATTCAAGAAAGATCTATGTATTGAAGCGAAAAGTCGTAAAATGCGACTTTTCGCTTCAATACATAGGTCTTCCTTGAATCAGGGAAGTGTTTTTTCGCTATGAAATTGTTATATTCGAATTCCCCGCATTTTTTCACCAGAGGTGTCATTTCTAGAAAATTACAGAAAAATTTTTCACGTTGGCCCCCTATTCGTGTAGTAGCTCGAATTTTTTTAAACATTTTTTGGCTTCCTCAAATTTGCCATTATTTACTTCTCTCCAGTGTCTGGATGAAAAATAGCTTGTTTTATCTTTTGAGCTTTCCATAAATCTTCGTCCGTCGCGTGAGCCTTGCCAATTTTATATGACTCTAATAACTGAACTGATTCTTCGACACGTTTCTAAAACCAAAAATCATGCAAATTTTCCACCAAAATGTATAACAATTGTACAGAGTGGCGCAAAAAAGGTGACTTTTGTGATTTTTTGATATACGAAATTTTTTTCTAAAAATGTTTTTTCGAATTTTTCAATTTTTTGCACCACCCTGAAAAAATTACATTTGAAGTGAACAAAGTTGAAGGGTCAATAATATCCAAATAGTGCAAATAACGTCCCAAAAAAGTCTCTTGCGGAAATCTCGGCTGGTCTAGTTCGAATTTTGGGTATTTTGGGAAACCAAATATGGTTTCTTGTGTCATTTTGACGATAGCAACTTGCTAAAAGGTGCAAAAAAATAGATAACAAAGTTTTAACGGAAGTTTGAGAAAAAATCCACTTTTGATACTTATTTAGGGTGAACGCTAGCAGTCTCGAAACGCAATTTGAGGCGCTAGTCGAAATCGTCTCGAAACGGGTTGAATATGTGTGAACATTGACACGAAAGCCCTGAATTTTGCATTTGTTTAAATACACTTAATTATTGGATGTATTTAAGGCTGCGGTCAAGCATGTTGAAAAAGTTGTCGAAAAGTTGTTGAAAAAGTTGTCGAAAAGTTGTTGAAAAAGTTGTCGAAAAGTTGTTGAAAAAGTTGTCGAAAAACAAAAGGGTCGCGGGTTCGAATCCCGCTTGGAGCTTAATTTTTTTGCACAAAAAAGTTACATTTTTCAACAACTTTTCGACAACTTTTTCAACATGCTTGACCGCAGCCTAACAAACAAAGACGGCAGTCTTTATATCTTGACGAGACGAACAAAACAACACCAAATTGATCCAATTTGAAAATTGTTAAGGTTATTGAAACGAAAACCCTGAATCAGAGTTTTCGTTTCAATAACCCAAAATAATTTTCAAATTGGATAAATTTGATGTCGTTTTATTCGTTTCGTCGAGCTATAAAGACTGCCGTCTTTGTTTGTTAAATACATCCAATAATTAAGCGTATTTAAAAAATGTAAAATTCAGGGTTTTCGTGTCAATGTTCAGACACATTCAATTCGTTTCGAGACGACTAGCGTCAAATAGTTGAACTTCGAGACGAAATAGTTGAATTTCGAGACGGCTAGAAAAAGATTCGAAAATTGAAAAAAACTCGAAAATAATTGAAAAATTCAAAAAAACTGAAAAAATTCGAAAAAATTGAAATTGCGTTTCGAGACTGTTCACTCTTATTGAACATTCAATGAAAAACTGATCAAAATTATTCTTTGAATAAAAAGTCCTGCCGCCAATTTTTACACCCCGAAATTGAGAATCATTCAGTTTACTACCACAATCGATAAAAATGTGTGTTGTTCCACTATTCCTTGGCCCATTTAATGGGGTTCTTTATCTTTCTCTCTCTTGAGAATTTGGGACAATTCGTGAGATGGCCATTTGATCTTTGTCTCAATTTTTAAATAATTTTTTTTAAATAAAAAAATTCTTAAAAATTAAAAAAACTGAAAAAATTTTGCCTTCTCGGGGTACCCCATCTCCAAAAAAGGGGGTACCTCACAACACGGTACTCATTTTTCATGTCTCATCGAGCTCAGTTGATTGGTATTAGTTGGAAGCTTTTTTATGTCTAACCATAAAGAGATCGTCGAGACGAAAATACAGACAAAACTACTTTAATATCAGTAGATTTTTGAAAATGAATAAGTTTATTGGTACAAATTTTAATGTATATTTACATTACCGTTTTCTCTATTAATTCTTATTCATAGTTTTAAAGAACCATTAGATATATCGATAGCAAATTTGGACGCCATATTCAAGTTAGGAAAGACCGAATTTCGTGAAATGTCATCCAGGAATTTTGTTTTTCTCAACATTTCAAGAACAGATTCTAAAAAGAACAATAATAAAAATACAAAACATTTTGAACAAAGTAAAATATAAATCTTATTTATTCTTGCAATGGATTATAGGCTAGGCTTAGGTTTAGGCTTAAACCTTAAGCCTAGGCGTAGGCCTAATCCCAACCCTAAGCTTAAGCCTAGAACTAGGCTTAGGCAAGAGCTTAGGCCTAAGCGTTAAGCCTAAGACTAAGCCTTAAACCTAGGCCCAAGTCTAAGCTTAAGCCTAGGACTAGGCTTAGGCTTAAGCTTGGGCTTAGGCCTAAGCGTTAAGCCCAAGCCTAAGCTTTAAGCCGAGGCCTAAGCTCAAACCTAAGCCTATGACACACATAGCGCGTTTAATATTTAAAGATAAGTATATATTAAATATAAGACCTAAAATTTACTCACCGCTAAAATCAGCAAAAATTAAATCGATTCCTTCATTTTTAGCATCTTTATGGGCCTAAATGATATTTCAGTTAAGAAATAAAGATTCGTGAAATTTACCGTTCTTAAAGCTTCTAATCCCATCATATCAATATAACTTATCGCACTACAGTCTAGTATGATTATTGGCTTTATACTTTTCTAAAATTTTGTTATTATGAGTTTAGAAAGAAAAATGACTTTTTCTGCTTTTTCCAAAATAATATTTTCCATCCTTTGAGAAAATCGATTCGAATTTGCAAAATGCAATGGCGATTCGAAATTAATAATAGTAATATTATCCAAAATATTTCCGAGGCCTAAAATTTAAAAAAAACCCTATAGACTTATGCAAGATACCTTGATAAGCATCTATGGATTTGAAAACATCTCTAGAATTACTCGACCCAAGGACACTTAATTTAGGCCTAAGATTGCGTTTTAAAAACATTAAAGGGGATGCAGAGGCCTGATGTCGGTCGGAAAAAATTTGTAGTTTGTAGTAAGAAGTAGTAAAACATAGCAAAAAATACTCTAAAATTGCCTGAATCAGGGCCAGGAAAGCGCTTTCACGCTCTGAAAATGGTTGCAATCGATTCTCCGCATAAACTTACCCCTAGAAAGTCGTTTTTTTTTTAAATTTTCCGACCGAGATCGGGCCTCGATCTGCACCCCTTCTAATACAATAAAAATTACCATTGTTCTCTCAAAACCACTGTAAACATAGTAAACACCAAAGCTATACCCAGTCCTGTATGAACATCACCGCTAATAGTTGCTAAGAAACTAACCACAAATATTACCTTAAAATTTCTTAGAAAATTAAAATTATGTCTTACAAAGTCGTATTTAGAATTTTTCCATAAGGAAGGTAATTGCTTAACTTGCATAAACATTGCCTTCAAGCTTACAATAACTATTGATGCTAAGATACACTAAAAGTTTTTTAAATGAAAAATAGAAAAACTTTGAAAAAAATTACCACCGGCAAGGGTTCAAGTATGGCACCAAGCCATAAAATAACAATCAAAAGAAAAAATATGGAAAAGAAGGAATATATCTAAATTTTAATTTATTTATATAAATAAACCACGACCGCGCGCTATGCGCTCGAATAAAAGATGTAAACTTAAAAGTATGTTCTGAATGATCGCGTACCTTAGCCTTTCAAGACGATACTTCCTCTTTTCATCGAGCTGCTATGGCCTCTTAATTTTTAACTCTGCTATGTATAGCGTGGTTAAGCAAGCTTAAACCTAGGCCTAAGCCTACGCTTAGGTTTAGGCTTACGGTGTTTTCATGTGCACGTAAGCCGGGAACGGCTTGGAATTAAAATGTAAAAATTTTTTCGGACAGACAAAAGACATTAACCTAATATAAGTATTTATATAAAAAGTACGAAGCTACTGAACTTGGGGAGGGGCCCACTTAACCTAACCCCCAAGGCCAAAGTAAAAAGCGCCGAAATTTTTTCAGAAACACACCCCCTAGGGGTACAAATTGACGCGGAACACGCTGGTGCTATTATTTTCAAACTAAAATCTTCGAAAACCTATGAATTTTTGCAATTTTTAAATAAAACAACTTTTTTTGACATTTATTAAAGGTTTTCGAAGATTTTGGTTTGAAAATAATGGCACCAGCGTGTTCCGCGTCAATTTTTTACCCCTAGGGGGTGTGTTTCAGTAAAAATTTCGGCACTTTTTACTTCGTCCTTGGGGGTCACGTTAAGTGACCCCCAAGTTCAGTAGCTCCCAAAGTACTTGTGTTTTAGCTCCAGATGCTTCACAAACAACAGTTCTAGACAAACAAGCTCCCGTTGGAAAAACTGGGAAAAATGAAGAAAATATTTCCATTATACCACATGCGTATAATTCCTAAGAAAAAATTGTTTTAAATTTTTCTAAAAATTATTTACTTGTTGAGGATCAATTCTGTATTTATGTTTTTTCGCATAAAATTTACCCAAAGAAATAACAAACATATAACAAACTATAGCTATCGTAAAAGAATCGTAGACTAAATAGGGCAAGAGGTCGAAATGCGGTAGGTCCGGTTTTGGAAATCTATAAAAAAATGATATGTTCAACGTTGAAACGAATGTCATATTTACTGTTGGGGGATATGATCGACGATTTTAATATGAAATTTTTCTTTGATATTCATTAAAAATGAAAACATCGTACCAATTATAACCTAAATAGTTTTAAAATTTTTTTTGTTTTTTTTTCATCTTACCAAAATTAAATCAAATGGGATAGGTATGAAAAATCGTTTTTTAACCCAAGGATTAATATATTCTCTGCCAATAAATAAAAATACCATAGAAAATATAGATATTCCTAAAGCCATTCGATTTGTTTGTGGTATTAATAAAGCTAAGTCATAGAGCATCTAAAAAAGAAAAAATTAATGTTCACGCATGTTACTACAAACTACAAATTTTTTACTACGGCCCAATTCCTAATTTGAACCGTACGGTCAACCGTCAACCGTGACGGTTCACGGTTGACCGTACGGTTGACGGTTAACCGTACGGTTGACCGTACGGTTCACGGTTGACCGTACGGTTCACGGTTAACCGTACGGTTAACCGTGAACCGTACGGTTNCCTAAGTTGAACCATACGGTTGACCGTACGGTTCACGGTTAACCGTACGGTTAACCGTGAACCGTACGGTCAACCGTGAACCGTACGGTCAACCGTACGGTTAACCGTCAACCGTACGGTCAACCGTGAACCGTCACGGTTGACGGTTGACCGTACGGTTCAAATTAGGAATTGGGCCTACGTCTACTACAAACTACAAATTTTTACTGCCTCTTACTACAAACTACAAATTTGTTACTACCTTTACTACAAACTACAAATTTTTTACTACTTCTTACTACAAACTATAAATTTTTTACTACTTCTTATTACAAACTACAATTGTTTACTACTTCTTACTACAAACTACAAATTTTTTTAGCACCTCTTACTATAAACTGCAAATTTTTTACTACCTCTTACTACAAATTACAATTTTTACTGCCTTTTACTACAAACTGAAAATTTTTTACTACCTCTTACTACACGAAGGTAGTCGTTTACTACCATCGGCATGTGTGGTTTAGAACTAACTCTTACAAAAAATAACATCCCAAAGCCTTCACGTCTAGGCATAGGTACTCCCAAAATTTTGTTTAATTGTGAAATCACGACATGAGTAGCACCACCTGTAGTAAACCCAGCTATTAGTTGTTCCGATAGGTAAGCTGTAAGAAAAGAGATACGGCATAAGGCCATGATAAGCTAAATTGTTTTTTTTTGACAAAAATCGAGTTTTCCTTATGTTACTTGAATAATTCCCACACCTAATGTTAATGAAGCTGTTAACATTAAAGGTGTAACAGGGTACCCTACATCTAAAAGTGTAGAACTTCCGGTAGAACTATTCAGATTCTCACTACTAACATCTGGTATAAGTCGATACCGTACAGCGCCAGTCATCATACTGGCGACAGCAAAAGTACCTAAAATTAAAAAATATTTAATTGACTACAAGCTACAAATTTTTTACTACTTCTTACTACAAGCTACAAATTTTTTTAAATTTACTTTTAAACATGTACTCACCGACAGAAATATGTCTCGATGTACCAAAAACTAGATATGCAATAGTAACAAAGAATGAAGCATAAACTCCATGAATTGGAGGAACTCCAGCAAGACTAGCATAGGCCATACCTACGAACATTTTATCTTAGAGTTGATACAAATGAACTACCCTGTGGAATATGCATTATGCCGTCTGAGATTCCACCTAATATATCATACTTTATATTTGCTTTCCAGTCATATTTTGGCAACCATTCAATAATAGGCACAAAGTTGTAGAATTTTTTAAAACCACTTTCTGCTACAGACTTGTATGAAAGGTTTTCAAAGATTTTCTTTTTCGGTTTTTGACAAATTCGTGGATAGCTTTCTTCAAAGTCCAATTGATTCATAATCTCCATTTTGTCAAAGTTGGTATCGTTCTAAAATTTACAAAATAGTTTTTTTCGATTTTTTTCGCCAAAAAATTACCAAATGGCGGTTTTTTTGGAACACCCTGCATTATATAAATTCAAAAAAATTTAGGCTGAATGAGAATCGAAGCTCGAAAAATCGATGCCCCAATTTTTTCGATTTCGATTTTTTGGAGCTCGTCTACATGGAGGGCCATCCACGTAATTTTTGTTCAAAAATTTTTTTCTCAAAAATGACCTATATAGGGGTAAAAACACCTGAAAAATCCAAAAAAGTACTCCCGACGCATGGAAAAAATCTCTGACCCTTGTATGCGCTTTTTTACAGGGTTTCACCTTGCTATCGGATCATCAGCACAACAACGTATGTGTAAAGGGCCATGAAAAATATCGCATACAAGGGTCGGAGATTTTTTTCCATGCGTCGGGAGTGCTTTTTGGATTTTAAGGTGTTTTTACCCCTATATAGGTCATTTTTGAGAAAATTTTTTTTGAAAAAAATCACGTGGGTAGCCCCTCCCCATGTAGACGAGCTCCGACTGGTCCTTTAAGGCAGTTTAAAAAAGTTTCGAGCTTGGGTCGAACCCGGATCCTTTATGCTAATTTTTACATAAATGCAAAAATTTTGTGAAAAATGCAAAAACTTATGTTTAGAGATCAAACCATCGGCCATCCTAAGCACTAAGTAACGGTGCCATAACAAAGTACGTTTTTTGGCAAGTTTGGAACCCGTTGGACGACTACATTTTAAAAAAGGATAACAAAAAAGATCAAATGAAATCAAATGAAGTACAAAAGAAAATTGTTTTGCCAAACTTCCCACAACATGATATAAACGAATATGTTTCAACTCTTTCTCAAATGATGAGCCTTTATGAAATGTTGATGTTTATGGGATCAAGAAGATTATGTTAATAACTGAGTGGAACAACATTAAAAAAGTGTACTTTTTATCAACGATGTCCTCAAAATGACATGTATTTGCATGAAATTCGTAATCTTACAAAGGACCTTCAAAATCTGACAAACTCAGATTTTTTCGAGACCTAGCTCTAAAGTTAGGAAAAGATATGGAAAAAACGAATATAATAGTCGCTTGATTGATTGGATATGTTATGTTTTATCTGAAACCCTGATAAAACTAGTTAAATCTGAAAGGCTTAAGCTTAGGCCTAAGCTTAAAGGATCACTCCAGTAATTTACAATCATATGAAAAAATGATATATTCGGAAAGATCATGAAAGATGGAGCATTTTTTGTTTTTACGGCATGTTCTGAATCGTTGTAGTTTTCGAGATAATTGCGTTTGAAATTTTCAATTTGTTACAAGCTCTTCGTTGTAATACACAAACTTTTTTGAATTTTTTGCGGA
>OZJO01016944.1:0-13782 GCA_900406225.1 Acrobeloides nanus | reverse complement strand
TTTGAACACTGAAATTCACCCCTACGATAGTGACTATTTTTGGGGTTCGGAAGGGGTCCCCAGGGGAAAAATCGCACTATCTCCCCCAAATAAGTGCGGATTCGTCTTTTTACTTTATACAGGGGGTTTTTCCGGGCGGGGAGGCGATTCCCGATGGAATTGGACGACAAAAAAATTTCCCTGGTCCCCTATACCCCAGAATTTGCCCTATCCCAGGGGTCCTTGTACTGTTGCGATTTTCTTGTCACTTCTTGTCACATCTGAAACTCAGAAGTGACATTAAAATATAGGGTACACTTCTACCTATTCACTCCAAAGTTTCGGTAAATTACGCCATCATACTTTTGGAGATATAGCGATTTTAGTAAAATGACTTATTTTCGACTTTTTTAAAAAAAATTGTATAACTTTTTTGTACAAAGGATTTGAGTCTAAAAAACGTTATAGACTTATTCCCCATAACTTATTTCTATTATTAATACTAAAAACCGAATGTAATAGCTAAAAAATATAAACGTTTAAACCTTTATTTTTTAAAAACCCATTTTTCGACGTATTATGAAACTTGAAGCCAAAACCCCTCAAAAAAGTTGATTCAAACCGAAAATATGACTTATTCTGAATCTCCAGATATTAATATATAATTTTGTGATAAAACTCGAAAAATGATGGGTGGACGCTTTTTCGCGTACACTTCTCATAAGACCCCTGCCGGTCCCTAGTTATAACGGCACAAATTTTTTTTCTCCATTTTTTGTAAAAGAATTTTTTTGAAACCACGCCTTGGACCACTTGATCATTACCCCGGACATTTTGTGCCATTGGCGGCGGAAATGGACTTCATATATAATTTTCCAATTCTAAAAGATAAAAAGTACCATTTCTTGTGCATGATGTGGAATTTCCTCAGGAACGTATTGTGGTATATTTGGTCCACTTACAAATGCATCACCGATACCACTATATTCAAATTGATAAAGATAAACTGGTTGTTGACTTTGGAAAATTCGCTCTGCTAAATTAAAGTGAGGTACATAGTATCTAATATTGTCGGCCAAGTCGATTGCTCTTGATGCTAAAACTTTTTTTATAGAAACTGTACAGGGTGGCGCAAAAAAAAACTACACTTTTTCTATATTCGAGTTTATATAGCTTTTTGCTGCATCCCTGCGTGGTCGTATTGGCGGGAAAATCAGAATTAGTGCTAATTAGTACTAATTCTGATTTTTCCGCCAATACGACCACGCAGGGATGCAGCAAAAAGCTATATAAAGTCGAATATAGAAAAAGTGTAGTTTTTTGCGCCACCCTGTATACAGTAAACGTTCGATAATCGGTCATCCCTTTAATCGGTCCTCAAAAATTCGATAATCGGCCCCTCCTCTAGATTTTCCCGCCAATATGATCACGCAGGGATACATATGTAATTTGAAAGGACCCTTATATCTTTATTGATCATCCCTGCGTGGTCATATTGGCGGGAAATTCGATAATCGGCCCCCCTCTAGGGTGGCCCGAAATATAATGTTATGCAAACAAAAATTAAAAATTTGATCAAAAAAGTTTGTCGGTTCCCCTTTGTCCCAAAGCTCGATTCTTTCAGAGCCGGTGCTTTAAATAAACGGCTTTTAGTTATAAAAACTGCTAAAAAAGGTCGATTTTTTCCGTTTTTCATACTAAAAAGTAGATTTTTTGCCTGAAAAAGAAAAAATCGTTTGGGGCCAATAAATTTGCTTATAAAATGGAACATGTAAAATTCTATTTTACATTTTACACTTTTTTTCAATGGAAAAAAGTGTAAAATTTGTTGAGCAATCAAAGGTTGCCTTAAATGGTTTGATTGGGCTTCAAGTTGAATTTATTTAGTAATTTAACACATGGGAAAATTTTTAAACGTCATTTCGAGTCAATCCAAGGACCCTAACAAATTCAAAACCTTGTCCGAAGCTCAAAAACCCGATTTTACGTTGATTTTTTGGATTTTCTAACCTCTCTAAAACACCCAAGATAATTTTTTTCGGCCAAAATTTCTTTCTAGCAAATGTATTTCAATATGGAGAACATTTCTAGCGTGGTTTAGAAAAAATCCGAGAAACTTCGATTTTTTGGTAAAATGTAAAATGAACCAACGATTTTGGCTTTACAAAAAACTGTAAAATGTAAAATATAATTGTAAAATTTAGTTATAAAATGTAAAATTTTATTTTACAAATTTCATTTTACAGTTTTTACGTTGTTTTTTTTCATATTTTACAAGCAAATTTATTGGCCCCTGGTCTTTTATTTGGTCAATTCTTACGAGCATTTTGAGCCCAAGATCTCGAAAAATGACTTATGCTATCAAAAGTTAGAACCTTTGAAAGTTTTAGTATAAAGAAAAATTCAAAGGCATTTTTAACATATAAAATCCAGTTCAGGCAAAAAATTCCTTTTTAGATATGTGGAGCAGAAGCTGTAGAATATTTTTAAAAAATTTTCGATTCCGTTTAACCTTTGATGAGATAATCGAGTTTTTCTAAGAGCTACTTTTTGACATTTTTAATGGCTTTCGTTTCAATAACACTTGTCGCAACTTTTTGCACAGTTTGGTCAGCCGTGAGAAAAAAGTGAAAAAGTATTTTTAATGAAAAAAAAGTATTAGTGAGAAAAAAAATATTTTTAATGAAAAAAAGTGTTTTTAGTGAAAAAAGTTTTTGCGGTTATATATTTTTTATTTACATGAGTTATATTCTTTAGCGCAAACATCGATAGTCTCATTCGTGTAGTTATATCCTATAGTGATAAAGATTTGTTCACAATACCATAATAATAGTTCTTGATCAACATAGACTGCATCTTTAATCAAAAATTTCGAATCGTACGATTCTTTGTTTAAAGTTCCTGTTAATAACGGAACTGATGTAATGTTTTCTACTAGTTCTTCATAAGTTGAAGGAAAAAGCTAAATTTTAATTTTTTTAAAATAAATTTTTTCATACGTTGGAATCCATTGCAACTCCATCAAACGAGGGTAAACTATTTTGTTCGAGTAAAAGTTGTTGCGCCGAAAGTTCTCGAGCCGGTTTGTTTCGTAAACAAGAAATAATAGAGTTAACTGCGGTAACATTGTTCCAAAATTCGGTTGTATTCTCACTGGCACATCCGAGAGCATATGCTAAGTATCTACTAGCTCCTTCATTACGATCTAAAAAATTTTTGGAGCTCTTCGCCTTGGGGAGACGAAATCAACAGGATTCCAAAAACTAATACTTTTTTAAAGTAATTTTATGGAAAAATATCCTCTAAAGGCTTAAGCCTAGGAATGGGCTTAGGCCTAAGCTTAATCCTTTAGAGAATATTTTTCCATAAAATTACTTCAAAAAAGTTTCAGTTTTTGGAATCCTGGTGATTGCGTCTCTCCCAGGGAAGAACTCCAAAATTTTTATAATTTTTTTATAACTTTTTGTTCTACGTGCCTTGAACTAGAGGAAATACATTTAATCCCATTATTCCACTCATAATAACTGCTTGATGAAAAAGTCCTCTAGTTAGTGGTGAAACCAACAACTAAAAATGATAAACAAATCATAAGTTATATGTAAACTAATGAAGGTGGGGGTCGGGCGCCGCTCGCGAGTGAAAATTGGCCCCCCGCGGATCGCAAAAAAGTATAAGGGAAGATCCTTATGATTTTGATGAAATTTGGGGAAACATCCAAATTTTTGCTAAATTTCCGACTGAAAAATTTCGCGCACAAAAAATTCCCCCAAAAAATATCTCGCGTGCTACGACTCCGATTTTTGGGGGAAGTATTATACAGAGTTGTTAATGGAAGTACATATGTATGTACATGTAAAATTTTAATTGTTTGTTTGAAAAAAATCCATTTTTAGACTGATAACATGCAATTTTTGGATAAAAATTAGATTTTTTGGCTTAAAAAAAATCGATTTTGATTGATTTTTTAGCAGTTTTTGATTTTTTTAACCTAGTAAAAAAATGGTTGAAAAATTTGTCAAAAATCGAACAAATTCTTCAAAAATTTGTCAAAATCGAATTCGTCAAAAATAGAAAAATTCGTCAAATAATGTATTTTTTACAAAAAACGTGAATCCTTATATAGCCTTTTTGATGCATCCCTGCGTGGTCGTATGGCGGGAAAATCAGAATTAGTGCTAATTAGTACTAATCCTAATTTTCCCGCCATACGACAACGCAGGGATGCATCAAAAAGCTACATAAAGTCGAAATTTTTCGAATATAGAATAAGTGTAGTTTTTTTTGCGCCATCCTGTAGTTGAGGCTGCGTTCAAGCATGTAAAAAAGTTGTCGAAAAACAAAAGGGCCGCGGGTTCGAATCCCGCTTGGAGCTTAATTTTTTGCACAACTTTTTTGTGCAAAAAATTAAGCTCCAAGCGGGATTCGAACTCGCGATCCTTTTGTTTTTCGACAACATTTTGGACAACTTTTTTTACATGCTTGAACGCAGCCTAACGAGAAGTCAAAAAATGACGAGATTCTTACCAAATTTACATTAATTCCTCCTCCACTATGGCCCATTATCGTGACTTTGTTTTTATTGCCCCCAAATTTTGATATTTCACTTTGAGTCCATTGTAAACTTGCGACAACGTCTAAATTTAAAAAAATTATATTTAAAAAAGTTCCATGAGCAAATTAAAATTCTTGTTCGACAATGATCGATTGATCCTAAAAAAAATTAGTTGAAAGATACAAGATCAGAATGGGTACAAGTGGGTAATACCTTAAAATCCTATATATAAGTACCGAGACGGAGCGGCTGTGCCGGGGAGTATCATCCTATTGTGACCTTAGGGCCCCGGCGCAGCCGGGGGTCATAACTTGCGATTTTTTAAAAATATAAAAAATTATAAATTTTGATTTTTATAAATTTTGAGTTATAAATTTTGATTTATAAATTTTGAAAATTATAAATTTTGATAGGGAACCAGGATACCTTGAAATCCGCTGTTGATATCCTGCGACAAATTTAACTTATGGTTTAAATTAAGCACACCAAATGCTGCATTTCTAACCCCGACACTTACAAAAATTACATCTCGTGACGCAAAGTTATCAACCTAAATTAATTTTTAAAAAATAAAAGCTAGCTAACATACTAAAAAACTATGATTGAATTGTGTAGGGGTACCATGAATAAATCGTCCGCCATGAAAATAATGTATAACGGCGCATCCTCCCTTCGTTAAACATTCTTTATTAGTATAAATGTTAACATGGAGACAGTCTTCCGACATATTAAACATGCTAGCGAAATTCGAAGTTGCCCTAAAAATTGGATTTTTTTAGGAAAATTTGAAAATTTACGTGGAATTCCAATAACAAGAAGCTCTATATTCGGTTGTATTCATCACCCCCAACCATGGTCTTGACTTTTCAGGTTTACGAAAACGTAGTTCACCGATCGGAGGTTTTGCGTATGGAATGCCCAGAAAAACATATCCTTCATTACCATTTTCGGAAATATGTTTTCTTCCACGGATGTATCCAGAACTGAAAATATTCTAGTTGAAAAATTTCGATGAGCGAATTCAGTTCTTGATCATCCATTCAAAAATCGACCCTAAAAAATTAGGATTGCGCACAAATCACACATAACACATGAGAATCAATCGTTTTTCCTAAGTTATTCATTGATGTAATATGAAATTGGGCAAAAGTTCTTGGACCCGACAGGGGACTCGAACCCGGACCTCCTGGCTACCGTCCAAGTGCACTACCATTGTGCTATCGAGACCTACACTGTTAATTAGTAAATATTTTATGTTAATCACATGAGTAGTGGAAAATACATCGTCAAGTATTTACCAATTAACGGGAATCAATTGTAGGTCTCAGTAGCATAGTGATCGTGCACTTGGACGGTAGCCAAGAGGTCCGGGTTCGAGTCCCGATCGGGTACGAAAACTTTTGCCCAATTTCATATTACCTGTATTTCCACGTTCTCGGCGTGGTAATAATCCGAGCTCCAAAATTCCAACAAAAGAGAGCTATTCATTGATGATCAGGTATAATTCATGTGTGATTTTCGCGCGCGATCCTAATTTTTTTAGGATCCATCATCATTTTTTTGATTGATGAAAAGAAACTGAAAATGGTGCTCAACAACTTGTTCAACTATATTTTTGATTTTATACCTTATTTTTCGAATAGTTATTGGATCGGATTGTGAGATTACAAATGGTTCTAATAAAAATAAAACTATCAAGATTTTCAATGTCATTATTAAAACAAATGTAAGTAACTCTAATCAAAAAGGGAAGTCATGGTTTTACTTATCAGTCGGATGCTATTTTTATTTACACTTACATATGATCATTGATCTTTTATCAACAATTCAAAAAAGGCCCTTAACGTGCATGCTCTAACAATTTTGAAGAACGGATTTTCGTGCCAATAATTAGATCTAATTACAATTCAGATTGCAATTTTGTTGAATTTGTAAATGTTTTTCAAATGTTTTTTTGTTTCAAACTTTTTGAAACGCTTGAAGGCTTTGTTGAAAAAATTTTTTTTAATATAGTCGAAATTTTTTTTTTGGCTACCACGAAACTTTTTATTGAATCAGGCATCGTGTACATTAAAACGAAAAGAAACGTGGATCCTTATATAGCTTTTTTGATGCATCCCTGCGTGGTCATATTAGTGGGAAATTTTCATCATCGATTTTCCCGCCAATATGACCACGCAGGGATGCATACAAAAGCTATATAGGGATCTACGTTTCTTGTCGTTTCAATGTACACGTTGCCTGATTCAATAAAAAGTTTCGTGGTAGCCAAGAAAAAATTTCGACTATACAAACATTTCGGTTGTTTTACTTTCAAGCGTTTCAACAAATTTGGAACAAAAAACTTTTGAAAAACAATCACAAATTCAACAAAATTGCAACCTGAATTGCAATTAGATCTAATTATTGGCACGAAAATCTGTTCTTCAAAATCGTTAGAGCGTGCACCGTCTCTTTATGGGACCAGTTCAGTAAGTTACAATCATATGAAAAATGATATATTCGGAAAGATTATGAAACATGGAGCATTTCAAATTACTGGGGCTTTTGCGCATGCCCAACGCCCTGGAGCCAGGGGATTCCACATGCTCAAGGTTTCGAAAACCAAAATTAGACGCTCCGGGCCCAACGTTGTTTAACTTGCAAGATCGGACAGTCCAGTGGCGTACCAAGAGAACTATGCTTCTTTTTAGGTAAATCGTGAATTTTTTATGTTATATTATCCATAAAATTTTTTTATTTAGCAGCCTTTTTACAAACAAATGCTCTAAATTGTTCGGAACAATCATAATCGGCCCATTTGCCATTATCATATGTAGCTACTTCATCTTCTAAATCAGCAAAAATCAAGGCGCATCGGTCGGTTACTGGGCCATTCGGGCATATAGAACACCAGTTACGAAAATCGTAAGGAGTCCCATCGGACCATACAAAAACTTCTTGTTGCGCGATGCTATTTAGTCCGATCCAAACTTGTTGTTGCCATTGAGCTTTTAATAATGTTAGACCAGTTTTAGCTAGATCTAAAAATTTTTTGTGATGAATGCAGCGATAAAAAATCTCTTACTAACTACAAAATCATTCTCATCATTACTATGGATTGAAGTTAGATGAGCACCGTTCGACAAACAAAAATTTTCAGCATCGGTCCAGTTTAAATTGTGAAAAACCTAAATTTCGAAGTTTATGTAAATTATGGATGCGTTTAAAGGGGGGGGGTCCAAAGTATGGTCGAGTAGAAAATTTTTTAAAGAATGACCCTTCTAGGGGTAATTTTGACTCAAAAATCCAAAAAATACACTCAAAAAATTTCTTGACCGTGCTTTGGGCATTTTTTGACCTCAAAATCCATGTTTTTTGACTATGTAGCTTATAACTCGAAATAAAGGCGGAATTTTCCATCTGCTATAAAATGTCCAAAACATGGTCAAGGAAATTTTTTTTTGGATTTTTTGAGCGTGTTTTTTGGAAAATTATCCATGGAAAGGTCATTCTTAAAAAAAAATTTTTTATTTTTCTACTCGACCATACTTTGGACCCCCTCCCCACTTTTTAAATACAGGGTGGGTCAAAAAAAGTGGATTTCTGTAATTTTTTAGGATCCGAAAATGTATTGTTCTAAAAATGAACCCTCTAGGAGTAATTTTATGCGGGGAATTGATTGCGCGCATTTCCGAACCTGAAAATGTTTCCCTGATTCAGAGAAAAACTGGGTTTTTAAGCAAAATTCATCGTTTTTCGCAATTTCAAAAACCCAATTTTTTCCCTGAATCAGCCCCAGGAAAGAATTTTCAGGATTCGGAAATGCGCGCCATCGATTCCCCACATAAAATTGCCCTTAGAAAAATAAATTTTCGGACCCCATAAATCACAAAAATCCACTTTTTTGGCCTACCCTGTATATTGCTTTTTTGACATCGTTTAGAAACCCT
Organism: Acrobeloides nanus; assembly: GCA_900406225.1. NCBI lineage: Eukaryota > Metazoa > Nematoda > Chromadorea > Rhabditida > Cephalobidae > Acrobeloides > Acrobeloides nanus. The sequence continues at coordinate 5,319 of OZJO01016944.1, read as the reverse complement.
AAAAAAATACTTTGTAACAACTGCCATTATGAAAAGTCCAATCGGGATCACATCGACAACTTTTCGGTTGGAGACCCGGGATTTCACATATATACCACCATGTTTGCGTGCATGGTGTCCCGTACCATTGGCCATTCTCTGCTTGGATTGTCAAACACTGAGCATCATCTGGTTCACCTGAAAATTTACGTTTTATAACCGCATCAAAAACATATAGTCAAAAAAATTCGATGAGCAAATTCAGTTCCTGATCATCAATTAAAAAATGGTTGATCCTAAAAATTAGGAAAAATTCGAATCGCGCATGAATCGACCGGCTATGGCCTAGCTCGTTACACCAAACTCAGACCCGAAATTCGCATAATTGTTTTAATCAATTTTGGACCCCTCTGGGGGTAATTTTAGGCGTAGAATCCGAAAAAACTATTAATTTTTGATGAAAAATTTTTTAAGGGGTCAAAAAGGGAGTACCCTCTATCTTTGAAAAAAATTTTTTAAATCGATATGGGTATCATTTAGGGGTAATTTTTTGTGTAGAATTCAGTAAAACTGTTTATCTTGCAATAAAAAAATACTCAAAAGCAATAAGCGGAATGTCTCGGCAAAGATTGTACCAGTCCATGATAGTATGTCGGTTCAGCCCCAGATTGTTGACAGCATCTTCATTTCCGCTTCCGTTGACAAAATAATACACGAGTTTCAAGATGGTTCGCAGTTCCAATCGCTTATGGCTCGTAGAGTTCGCTTCTCCAGGTACAGGAGTCTCGAAGTTCAGGAATTCGCTGCCGGTTGACACGGTGCTTTTGCATTGGTTGCATCGCCAGAAGTACTGCACATTTTCACGGACATTCTTTTCCAAAATAGTTCTTTCTCGTTGTTGTCCTCTTCTTGCTGCTGGAAGTTTGTATACGCAAATCGGTTTAGGGTAAAGCAATGCGCTATCGCGGTAAATAAGACCAAATCCTTGCAGGTAGTTGATGATTTCCATATCATTCATTCGGTCAAGAAAGCCATCCAAAGGTCTGTTCGCAGGTAGTTGAGCCATTGTGTTTTTTTGTTCGATTGAACGGTACTGAAAAAGGCGGAAGAAAATTGATCATTGATAAAACAAACGATACAGTCAAACCTCCGTTTAATGACAGCGACCACGCAGGGATGCCGGGGGGAAAATTTAGTACACATAGGCTATGTAACATAGCAAGTCGATTTCTTTATATAACAAAATTTTCCGCCGGCATCCCTGCGTGGTCGTTATGTCTCCTCGCAGGGTGTCATAAAACGAAGGTTTGACTGTAAATCAATAAAAACAACAAAGATAAACAGAAAAAACAACAACAAACTTTTTTGAGAATATGGCCTCTTAAAAAACTTTTTCATCAAAAATTAATGAACTGAATTTCGCTCCATAAGTAGCCAAAGGGGGAAGGTGAAGGAACTAAAATACTAAATGGTCCCGAACATAATGGTCTCCCTTTATGATTTCGATTTTTCTATTAAAAAAATCGACAAATTCATGTCACTTAATTTTTTTTATTTCTTCCGCCAGCCAAAATAGTCGAAATTTTTTTGCTACCACAAAACTTTTTATTGAATCAGGCAACGTGTACATTGAAACGAAAAGAAATGTGGATCCTTATATGCTTTTTTGATGCATCCCTGCGTGGTCATATTGGCGGAAAAATCGGTGATGAAAATTTCCCGCCAATATGACCACGCAGGGATGCATAAAGAAGCTATATAAGAATCCACGTTTCTTTCCGTTTCAATGTACACGTTGCCTGATTCAATAAAAAGTTTCGTGGCAGCCAAAAAATGTTCGACTATACAAACTGTGTCTTAATTTTCGGATCCAATACGACGAAGTGGGGGAAGATGATACCCTCCCCTTGGCCATTTATGATTCGCTCATCTAAATTTTTCAACTATACCCGATGCAAAATTCGTGTATCCAAATTTAGTGCCATCTGTCCAAGTCCACGTACCATTAAGCCGATTTCCGCCTAATCCTAGAATGTTACCTAGATCCTCTATTCCAGCTATGGACTCACGAAAAGCTTCTAAAAAAATAAATTTGGATCGTTTTTTAAAACGTACGAGCTATTAAATTATTTGTAAAAACGTCTGAAATAGAAGCCAAATGTCCTCCGATGGATACACAACGGTCTTCAGCATTAGCAAATATGTCAGCTTCAAAATAAAATTTGTAACACTTATTACTTCCTTCAATGCCTTGGATAGCACCGGGTGGGCATTCAGCTTTTGAAGGAATACACAAATTATAGAGTATCAACAAAATTAGAAATTTTAATAAATACATTTATTCAAAAAAAGTAATAAGCCTGAACTTCTGAGCTTTGTTTAGAAGACAGTTTGTTATCAGTCATGGATCCTTCTAATGTTATCACAANTTTAATAAATACATTTATTCAAAAAAAGTAATAAGCCTGAACTTCTGAGCTTTGTTTAGAAGACAGTTTGTTATCAGTCATGGATCCTTCTAATGTTATCACAATGTTTATATTCTTTTTTGGCGTGGCCTTATTTGCGGATGCGACAGTTGCGGACGACTATTTGCGGATGCGACAGTTGCAGACAGACCAACATTTTCGGGTGAGACATTTGCGGATGCGTCAGTTCACGTATGTTTCAACCCATAGAAAAAACGGCAAAAAGTTTGTGCCAACATATCGGAAAAACGGAACTTATGTACTTTAGCCCCCCTCCCAATTTGGGGGGGGGGCTAAACGGAACCGATTTTGGGAGGGGGCTAAAAGGAACCAATTGGTTCCGTTTAGCTCCCCCCAAATTTGTAGTTTGTATTTATGCACTATACTTTGAGGTGGAGGCGCATATTCATTTCCCAGACACTATTTGCAAAAATATTTTTATATTTTTTATTCCGATTCATACACGTAACTCCGAGTCTTTTTTCGCGGCACGTTAACTGCGTAGCCCCACAGGAGGGGGTGAGCGGAGCGTTTTTTCAAAAGTTTTTTTCAAATTTTTTTCAAAAATTATCCTTTCAATTACACTGTACAGTGCTCCTTCGATATAGTGACACCCCTTCTCTAATTTGATATACAGTCAAACTTCCGTTTTACGACACCCGACGGGGAACATAACGACCACGTAGGGATGCCGGCGGGAAAATTTGGTATAAGGAAATCGACTTGCTATATATACCAAATTTTTACGCCGGTATCCCTGCGTGGTCGCTGTCATAAAACAGAGGCTGAAGTGACACCCCCTGGGGGTGTCACTATATCGAGGGAACACTGTAGATTCATATTAATTTCTTTGTGATGTGTTAAAAATGAAAGCGTCAAACAAATTTTTTACTTCCGGTGGTATATTTTTGCTTCTCTAATGATCGAAATTTGAAACAAAAATTTGTCCGATTGACGTAGTCGAATTTCTTCGCACATATAAATACTTAAAAAAACTCAGCTCCTTTCCGAATAATTGTTATTCATACATTAATGCATGGGCAATCATCGGATTATCTAGTGTTTTGATTAAACTTTGTCGAGCAAAATTCAAACTTTGTCTAGCGCGGTGCATTCGTATTTTCGTTTTTGACGTACATTTTTTGCATAGTTGGTAAAATGTTAGGCACACACGAAATTTTCCGTTTTCAGACCGACAATATTTTTCAAAGTAGCTCGATAGGCCCAACAAACATTCCATAAAAAACATCGGGCGCAGTGGTGTTTTTAGAGCGTATGTGCGAAAATTCGTTGTGCCAAAGTTCGCATGCGAAAAATCATAGAGCCTTCAGGATTATAGTCGAAAATTTTTTGGCTACCACGAAACTTTTTATTGAATCAGGCAACGTGTATATTGAAACGAAAAGAAACGTGGATCGTTATATAGCTTTTTTGATGCATCCCTGCGTGGTCATATTGGCGGGAAATTTTCATCACCGATTTTCCCGCCAATATGACCACGCAGGGATGCATCAAAAAAGCTATATAACGATCCNTTTTACCCCCATTTGAGGATATAGTTTGTAGTTCGTATTCAGAGATTAAAAAATTCTTTCAAAGAATTTAAATTTTTTTCGTTTCAATAAACAATTCTTATTTTAATTCCTGATTCAATCGGAAAAATTTTATAAAAGAAAAAAATCTTTGACGAAAAAAAAGACTATATATAAGGATCCACGTTTCTTTTCGTTTCAATGTACACGTTGTCTGATTCAATAAAAAGTTTCGTGGTAGCCACAAAAAAATTTCGACTATAAAGAGTCCTTGAAAATTTAATCTATCCAGATTGACACACTTGTTTATTCACTATTACCCCAAGATGTCAATTTCTCTCTTTTTTTCTTCTATAATTCTATCCTAAAAGTTTCTATGCACTTTTATCTCATTTTATTTTATTTGGGTAATTCAAATCTTTTCAAACATTTCCGAGTCTGGCTAATTTTATGCAATTACTTACTCAGAGACAACACGGAATCCTGAATTGAGGCACTTTTCGCGCATATGTAACAGTGTTGAAAGTTGCATAGACAAGAGTTGAAAAGGAACCGATGCGATGTAGTGGTCGGGAGGAAGACCTCATCTTGCTGGATCGGTGGCCTAGTGTGAGTAGGCGTTGCTAAAATAAAACATCAATTTCAGGTATACTTAGACAGTCAATTCTCTTTAGAGACTCCCCAGGGAGGGGTCACTAAATCGAATCGGAGGGAGGGTGGGCTCTGTGATTTTTCACTAACGAATTTTGGAATTTACACATTAACCCCCCCCACGGCGTGGGAAGGGGAAAAGCGCACTGGGGGGAGTCAAAGTGCACTGACTTTAAAAAAAATTTTTCTCGTAAAAAAACTAAAAAAAGTCGGAAAACACCCCAAACAATTTTTCAATTAACATTTTTTAAATTTTTTACAAAATTTTATAGGATGACATCCCCCGGCTGTGCCGGGGGAGTGTCATCCTATTGTATTAGGTATATACTCCAAAATTGAAAATTTTTTTTAAAAAGTTAAAAATTAAAAAATTGTGATAAAATTGAAAAATTTGGTTTTACACACATGGTTTTATGTTTTCGCACTTGAAATTTGCTTATTTACTGTTCTTTGGTTTTGGGGGGAGTCAAAGTGCACTAAATTTTGTGCACCTTAATTCCCCCCCCCCCCCCCCCCCCCGCGGCCGTGTGTGGGGGGGGGGATGTGCATAAGTGCCCGAATTTTGGCGTACATAAAGTTGACACGAAAATTTTTTTCAAAAATGACCAAAAATATTTTTTCCACGTAGGTAGCCCCTGTTTGGATTAAATTTCTTTTTGAAAAAATTTCTCTGACCCCCTACAAAATTT
>OZJO01016942.1:0-11265 GCA_900406225.1 Acrobeloides nanus | reverse complement strand
CAAACAAAATGACACCAAAATGATCCAATTTGAACATTGTTTTGGGTTATTGAAACGAAAACATGAATCAGAATTTTTGTTTCAATAACCAAAAACTATGTTCAAATTGGATAATTTTGGTGTCATTTTGTTCGACTCATTTAGCTATACAAATTGCTACAATGTTCATTTTATGAAAATTTAAAAAATCAACGCAAAAATCGATTTTTTCGCAAAAAGTTCAAGAAAGTTTGTGTATTACAACGAAGAGCTTGTAACAAATTCAAAATTTCAAACGCAATTATCTCGAAAACTATAACGATTCAGAACATGCCGTAAAAACAAATAATGCTCCATTTTCATGACCTTTCCGAATATATCATTTTTTCATATGATTGTAAATTACTGGACTGGTCTTTTAAAATAAAGATAAAATGACTATAAAAATTGATTTTACCTTCAGGTCTTTTTAATACATCTAAATCATCCGATAACGCATCTCCAACGATAGTCAAAGCGGCAGTATTTTGCGGAACAGAATATACTAAATTAAACAAGTTTTTTAGATTATTGGTATAGGTGGATAGTGAGTGTATAATGTACCCACTATCCTCCCTTCACCACCCAACCTCACTCACCATACAAACCCTCACCAGGAGAGGAAAAAATTTGAAAATTTTAGTGAAAAAATAAAAGTGAACAGTTGGAAAATTGAAAAAACGCCATATTTTTGGTATATTTTTTTATAAAAAATACAAAATTTTGGCATCATTACTTTTGTCACGGATTAGGGTTTGTCACGTTACTTTTGTCTCACGTCAGGGTATAACTATTACTTTTGTCACATTCGATTTTTCTCATTGTTTTTTTTAAAGTATTTCCTTTTTTGACTATACCTGAAGCTGCTTTTCTAGTGCAAGTGAGGTTTTTTAGAGATGCGCAACCATTACAACCGATCGAATAAATTCTATTAATAAATTCTCCATTCTGGTATATTTCATTTGTATATTGATCGCCCGTACGAAATATCGTCCCATTTTCGAATCTCACGGTCGAATATTTCGAGTATATATAAGGTACCATCCACATCCAACATTGACTGTCTAGGAAATTTTTTTACTTTCTCGGCAAATCAGACTAACAAGTATGTTTTTAAAATTTAATCTTTTTTTGAGTTTTTAATGAGCCATAGTAGAATTTTTTAAACTTACTAGTACAATAAGGGATAAAATGCACTTCAGAAAACATTAAATTTTGATAGCATCGACCCTCTTTTGTGCAAGCGCAAAAATTAGGACATCCATTAAACGACCGAATAATAAATGCCGGTTTGAGCATAACCGGTGTAGTTTCAGGACCAAACAAGGGCGCCCACAGGTGACAATAATAGGGATCACTACTATTGCACCAACTACCTTTAAAATAAGGATACGAGGTTTGTTCGGGAGTCACAATATCTTTTATATTTGGCTTCCAATAAAATCTAGTGCCACGATGGCATTCACATGCGGCTAAAAATTTTTTAAGGGAAACAACAACTGCGACTTTTTTGACGTATGAATTTTTCAAAAAAATATTCTTAAACGTTTCTGATATCTTGATCTGTTTTTTAAATGTTCCGTAAAATAAATTCTCCCTTCATTGTTTTATTTCATTTTCATTTTTTACCTATTGGCGAAATCATATTTGTCGCTGCAACAAAATTTTTTGCACTAACATCTAGTGTTAGTCCAATTGTAAACGGCGGAACATCAAGGCAAGCTAAAAATTTTTTTATTTCATTCCATTTTGATTATCAAATTGTTTACTTTGTTGAAGTGAAAAGTTGAGTGAGAAAACTTACTTGGACCGTATTCCATTGGACCATTACAAACTGGAGACCTCAATTCATCACAACCATTGCATCCGATTGCATAAATTTTTGGAAACCAAGTATTTGTTTGGTTGAAAAAGCTCTCATAAGCGGAGAAATTAGTCCAAGGAATCCAATCGGTTCCATTTTCAACTTCCCATGTTGATGACCATATATAGTCAATATAAGGTGCGCCGTAAACATGACATTCTAGACCTGGAATTAAAGTTTTTCATTTTCATCTGACAGATGTTTAGGGTGTCTCACAAAATGGACTTNATATAGTCAATATAAGGTGCGCCGTAAACATGACATTCTAGACCTGGAATTAAAGTTTTTCATTTTCATCTGACAGATGTTTAGGGTGTCTCACAAAATGGACTTAAAAAAATTCTAAAAAATTTTTTCGAAAAATTAAATTTTATATAACCATAATGTGACAAAAACATCCTTTTTGAAGTCAATTTTTTTCAAAATTATTTAATTTCTAATTTTGATTTAAGAATTTTGGAGCTCTTCCCCTGGGGAGATGCAATCAACAGGATTCCAAACACTGATACTTTTTTGAAATAATTTTATGGAAAAAATTCTCTCAAGGTTAAGCCTAAGCCTAGGCTTAGGCTTAAGCTTAGGCTTAATCTTAGACTTAAGCATAGGCCTAAGCCTAAGCTTAAGCCTAAAATTAAGCCTAAGGTTAAGCCTAAGCCTAAGCCTAGGCCTTTAGAGGATATTGTTCCATAAAGTTACGTCAAAAAAGTATCAGTTTTTTGGAATCCTGCGACTCCCTTTTGCGTCTCCCCAGGAGGGAAGAGCTCCAAAATTTTTTCAACAAGTAAGATTTTTACCATATTATATTAAAAAGTACCTTGACAATAAGGCACAAGTTCAATATAAAAAGTAGCCATATTAACAGGTCTATAGCATGGACCATTTTCCGAGCACATACAAAAATTGTTACAGTTAGCATCAGCACCATATTCCCAGGGATTCATATTGAACGCAATTTCTCTAGCACGAAAAATATTACTCGGACTGTTATGCATGGGTGGTTGAAAGTATCTTATTTCGCCACTATCTTCACAATTACATATGTCTACAAAATTACAGAGTATCCAAAAAACCCAGATTTTTGCGATTTTTGTGACAAAAAATCGGAAATTTTTTTTCACAAATTGAAATTTTGACATGTATATATAGTAATTTTTTGCGAAAAAATCGATTTTTGAGGTTATTTTTGCGCAAAAAAAACTTCGAAAAGTGGTGAAAAAAATTTCAAAAAATCAATTTTTCAAAAAATGACAAAAATCGAAAAATCGAGTTTTTAAATTTTCCCCACTTTTTCGAAGTTTTTGCGTAAAAATAATCTCGAAAATCGTTTTTTCGCATAAAAATTACATTATCGTTCAAAATTGTCAATTTTTGAAGAAAAAAATTTCAATTTTTTTTCAAAAACCCTTTTTTGACACCCCCGTAAATTCGATTAAACTTTTTATAGAAAATATACCTGATGGTCGCTGTATACGAGCGGGATAGCAGTTCGCAGTATCATGCGCAACATATAGTCGAGCTCGCAGGTCGAGTTCGGGGCAGACTAAATATTTAAATAAATTTTTTTAAATTACAATTTTATTTACCAGTATTAGAGAACGAACAAGTGCCTAGAGGTAGGTTGATTAAAATTAAGAGTAGAAATATCATGAATATTAAAAATTAAAAAATGGAAATTTTTTAAAATTTTATCTAAAATTTATTTCAACTTGAAATACATAGGTCAGATTGAAATTTTGGCCGAAAAAATTACCTAGGATAATTCTAGACAGTTTAGAAAAATCAAAAATTCAACGTAAAATCGGATTTTTGAACTTCGAATAAGGTTTTAAATTTTTTAGAAACCGAATTTTAACTCGAAAAATTTTCCCATGCGTCAATCTCACTAAATAAATTCAATTTGGAGCGCAGTCGAACCGTTTAACACTATGCCCTTTCAAGTTCGAATGTTCAAGAAAACGTCTCTTAATCTCTAGGATGGTTTATGAGAATTGCGAAACAGGCGCAGTAAAAATTAGTCGGTATGCGTTACTCGATTAGTCGGTATGCGTTACTAATGCCAGACCTCATATTTCACGAATACTAAAAACAATTATCTATAAAATAACTTCGAAAAATTATTAATCAAAAAAGTAATTTTCGTAACACCGTAAGCATATTTGAATGTCATACTTTTAAGGGCAACCTTTACGTAGAAAAATTATTTCTGTAAAAAGATGTAATAAAATTAATTTCTTAACATTTCAACTTGGTATTTTAAAATTTCTGGTTGGACTGACTAAAAGTAATTTCTAGCATAGTTTTTCATACTGGCCATGAATCCTCAAAAAGTTTGCAATAAAATGTTGTGGTGTTATGTCGTTTTATTAGCCAGTTACCATTTGTTCTTGGGATGTGTTGTTGTTTCTGCCACTAACACTTTTCCAACCTCGTATAATGGTTTGTTTTGCGAATATAGGGAGGAGGAAGTTTTTGGAAGTTGCAAAAGTTTCGGTAAAGTGGCCAAAAGTAGTGCCAAACTTTCCTCCCTCCTTATAAATGATAATTTTTCTTTTTTTAGAATGCTCAAAAATGGAAAACTTGGCACAAATATTTATAAGTTCAAATTTAAAAAATAGTCGAGCTGGTCGTTCAAGACCTCCTAAAGGTTTTTAAAAAAAATTTATCAAAAAAAAACTTTTAGCTCGTTGCATCTGCGATAGTGATGAAGGCGAAATTTTATATTGGACATCTTCGCATAATCCATCACCGACTGAAGCGTTATCAGGCTATGATCTTGCGTTAGTAATCGAATCAGATGCTTGCACTCAACCAGAAGATTTTTGTTTGTGCACAGAAGATGAAAAATGTTATCATCCGAGTGGCACTAGTTACGAAGTTGAAATTCTACCATTTTGTCAAGGTCATTTTAGATGAATTTTGGAGAAAAATTCTAGACCAATCTTAGCACCCCCCCCCCATTTAAAGGACCAGTTCAGTAAGTTACAATCATATGAAAAAATGATATATTCGGAAAGATCATGAAAAATGGAGCATTTTTTGTTTTTACGGCATATTCTGAATCATTGTAGTTTTCGAGATAATTGCGTTTGAAATGTTGAATTTGTTACAAGCTCTTCGTTGTAATACACAAACTTTTTTGAATNCTAATTTGATAATTGTTTTGGGTTATTGAAACGAAAACATGAATCAGGGTTTTCGTTTCAATAACCCAAAACAATGTTCAAATTGGATCATTTTGATGTCATTTTGTTCGTCTCAATTAGCTATACAAATTGTTACAATGTTCATTTTATGAAAATTTAAAAGATTGATGCAAAAATCGATTTAAAAATTCAAAAAAAGTTTGTGTATTACAACGAAGGGCTTGTACACAAATTCAAAATTTCAAACGCAATTATCTCGAAAACTATAACGATTCAGAACATGCCGTGAAAACAAAAAATGCTCCATTTTTCATGAACTTTCCGAATATATCATTTTTTCATATGATTGTAACTGACTAAACTGGTCCTTTAAATAAAAAATTTAGACGGAAACTGTCATATGTATGTGGACATTCAAAATTTTACAACATTTCGAAAGAATTGCATTCAATGTATTAATCATAGTTTAAGTTATTTTGTAGACGAATATGGCCAACCTCCTGTATTAGAATTAAACGGTTCCAGCATTAATCATATAAAAGTTTCGGCAATAGGTTGCAACGGGTGTAAATCTTTGAAAGAACGAAAGACTTGTGTAGGAACGGTTGAGACGGATCCAAGTAAGCATAGATGAATTTTGAACAAAAAGTGTCCATTTTTTCCTCAAAAAACTATTTTTTTGAAAGTTAGCCCCCAAAATTTGGATTCTAGCGATGTCCATGAGGGTGCAGTCTTGTAAAAGTCTAGATGTGGGAGGGATGGCGCCTCCCAGCCTTGAGTGATGGAGGGGGAAAAAAGCTCAAATTTTAGGGGGGGGGGAGTTTTTAGTTATGATGAGTACGTAAAAAAATTCTACTACGACATATCGCGATTCTTTCACTATACCAAAGAAATAGCCAAATTACCCTTTTTGCCTAAGTAGAATTTTTTTACGTACTCACCATAACTACGTTTCTTTGTTAGTGTGCTACGATGGATCACAAGTACAAATTGGTTTAACTCTGGATACTGATGTGATCAATGCAATAGCTGACAATAATAATTCATTTACTACAATATTAGGTATATAGAAAAATTCTATTACAACGTTTTCTGAGGCGTTAGCTGTCATAAAGCTCAAATAGATTACGACGTTAGCTGAATGCATTACAACTCTTTGTAAACTCATTGTATTGCAAAACGACTCATTGTAAAGCGATTTGAATTGGTCGGTGTATTGACACGAAAACCCTGAATTTCAGCCAGGGGGTCGAACGAGAGGTCGTTGGATTCCTTGGATCATTCTGAGCAACTTTAATTCTCACCATATAATTCGAAAACCAAATGGAAATGAAGAAAATCCTTATTGAAATTTTAATTTTCCATTGAAAATTTTCATGGAAAATTAAAATTTCAATAAGAATTTTCTTCATTTCCGTCTGGTTTTTGAATTATATGGTGAGAATTAAAGTTGCTCAGAATGATCCAAGGAATACAGCTACCTATCGTTCGACCCCCTGGCTGAAATTCAGGATTTTCGTGTTAATACACCAACCAATTCAAATCGCTTTACAATGAGTCGTTTTGCAATATAATAAGTTTACAACGAGTTGTAATGCATTACGACTCAGAAAACGTTGTAAACCGCTGTTTACAACAGCTAACGAGCAGCTTTATCATGTCTTCTAATTTATAGCGCTATTTTAGGAGGCTGTAGTTGTAGTCAAGGGAATAGATTTTATTGGATAAATAGACAAATCATCGGAGAGATGGACGCTTATTATCCAGATAAATCATCAGCCTTGCTACCAGACGTGAATTCTGTCGCTTTTATTATCAAATCATTAAAAGGATGTCCTGATTTGTGTATTTGTGATATTTATGGTGAATGCTATCATAGCGAGAGTTTCTCTGAAGTTCATTTTGTTCCAAGTTGCACATGTAATTAAAAAAAATTGGTTTTAAATATCTTATTAGATGACATATGTCGTATGTGGGCATACGTATATCAAACTCCGAAGTATGGACCACTTTTATATGAAAATGGGACAATTTATGAAGGCCCTAATCCATCCAAAGATTGGATGTGGGATGACCCAGGGTTGAATCACTTATATGCACAATCTGTGAGTTGTCATGGCTGTGAATCTATTAGGAATGCGATGTGTAACTCGGCACCATTAAAGGGTAATAAAGTTAAAGAAGAAGAACACTATGAAAATAATTTTTAGTGTGTTCGAATACTAACGACACAGCTAGCCTAGTTATTGTTGATGGTGTGATACCAGGCAATATTGACAACTTAAAAAATCCAATAGGTAAAAATATTTTATTTATTCAACCTTGATACAAAGTTTTTGATTCGGTGCGGATTTTTTTCTGTACTTCTTGATCAATTCAAATCTTTCTTAAAGAACCAGACTACTTTTGGAGAGTTGATGCTATGTGATAGAGCACAAAATTTGGAGCATGTTTTGCTTTTACGGCACTACTTGAAAATCTAACGGTAAAAAGTTATAAGCGAAAAAATTGTTCAAACGCGTTTAAACATTGAAACGAAGAGCTTATATAGAAGCTCTTCGTTTCAATGTTTAAACGCGTTTGAAAATTTTTTTCGCAATTTTGTTTTGCTCATAACTTTTTACCGATAGATTTTCAAGTAGTGTCGTAAAAGCAAAAAATGCTCCAAATTTTGTGCTCTATCACATGGCATCAACTCCTCAACAGTAGACTCATCCTTTAAGGTGTATGCCAATGTACACATGGTTTTAAATATCTTTGGCCTACACTAAACGAAAGCACACCAACTAAAGTCGAAAATCAAGCCGCTTTTATTATAAAAAGCGGTAGCGTTTATGATACGACCATATGGTGCATTTCAGATGAAGACGGAGTATGGTATACTCCTAGTAATCCGAAAAATTTCTACATCGTATTTTTACCATTTTGCGAAAGTAAGAATTTTGTATACGCTCGCTTACCATTTGTTGCGAAATCGCACAAATTTTGTAGAATATTTAAATTTTTAAAGGCTTTTCCCATGTTTTTTTTATCTCCGTTCAAAGCATTCTTATGCCATTATGTAACAGCCCATTTCCTCCCGCCCAAAATTCTCTCCTCACTTTTCTGGCTTGCATCTTTTTAAGTTGTTGTAACAAAATTTTCATATGCAATAAAGTCGTGTCTGTTTTATTCGGAGATAAAAAGCATAAATTGGGTTAGTTCGGAGGCTAACTTCAGTTGATTTTCTAGTGATCGGAATCGCTTGGAAGTTGAGGGTGCGTGCTAGCAGTCGTGAAACGCATTTCGCGATCATTTCCTGACGCTAGCTGTCCGGAAATTATAGTATTTCCGGACACTAGCAGCCCGGAAATCGTGTCCGGACGTTAACCGTTTGGAAATGCGAATTTCCAGACGCTAGCTGTCCGGAAATCGTCTGGAAATCGTTCGGAAATTGTGAAAATGCACTATTTCCGGACGGCTAGCGTTCGAAAATCGTCGTGAAATGCGTTTCACGACTGCTAGCACGCACCCTGCGTTTCACGACGACTTCCGGACGCTAACCGTCCGGAAATAGTGCATTTTCACAATTTCCAAACGATTTCCAGACGACTTCCGGACGGCTAGCGTCCGGGCACGATTTCCGGACGATTTTCAGACGATTTCTGGACGACTAGCGTCCGAAAATACTATGATTTCCGGGCGGCTAACGTTCGGAAATTGTCGTGAAATGCGTTTCACAACTGTTAGCACGCACCCTGACTGTTTCTGGAGGGAATCGGAATTCTTTCCTGGGTCTCAAAAAACACAAAATCCACTAGACATCGCTCGGCCAAGAGCACAAAATATCACCGTTCCCTTCACCATTTGACAACCATAAAAATCTAGATAATGAGTGCCATATGTATACGATTGTTCACGATGACACGTATGATAGCAGGTTTAGTTGAAATAAACAAGACGAAAACAATTTTAAAATATGTTTAGCTTATCTGGTAGACCTTTAATGTATCTAAATGGATCTTTTTATACATCACCTAACCATATGACTGATCCGATCGGCGTGGCTTCCCATTATATTAAAGCAAGTACCATTGGCCGAAGCAGATTAACATGTGCTGAAGTAACGAATGGAATTTGTGTCGGACCATCAAGTAAATGATGTCCCAACAAAGTGGGCATTTTTTCAAAAAAAATTTTTTTGAAATTTTTTTTAAACTTCTTGTAAAAATGATGTTATTTCAAAAAAGAGGAATTTTTCAAAAAAATTTGTTTTGAAAAAAATGCCCATTTTTGGGATCTTTTTATACTAAAATCTTCATTTTTACATGCATGTTATGAGTTCAAACTTATAATTTAAAAAATTCTAGCTACCATCGATATGAATTTGGGAGAATCTCGTATCGAAAAACTTCCATACCCATTTTTAATACTACATAATCAAACTAATGATTTCAACGATGAAAATCTCTCTTTAATCTACAACGCTATCAACCATATTGATTTATTGGAAACTTCTTTTGCTGCTGATTTAGGGCCATTCGAATTGTTTGCGAAAGTTTTAGATGGTTGTCAAACTAGATGTAAATTTTTTGGAGCGTAAAAGATATGAAATAATTATTAAACTTTATTTAATATTAAAGAGGGAATTTATGAATAATCCGAGTTACTTGGGCTTTTGTCCAAGACTCCTCTCTTTTGGGGAGCTAAAGGCATTTTAAGGGTTTTTAGGTTATAGGCAAAAGGGGTTGTCCCAGACAGCTTATCTCCATTTACTATAGTGAATGAAGCAATTGATATCTTTTTCTATAAATGATGAGTCACCTTGTTGCTTCTTGAGATAACTTTCTTGCGATATCTCAAGAAGCGATAGGCCTGTACGTTGCAAGTGCTGACCACGCGACGCGGCACAAGGCCGAGTGGTAAAAAATTTGGCTCCAAGTGAAATTCGAACCCGCGACATTGTGACCACTAAGTCACTGCACCACCGAGGCTTGTTGATGGAGAAATGTCTTTTCAAACCAAGTACTATCGCGCGACAGACTATAAACGCCAACTCGCGACGCGACGGAAGTATAAATGGTGCCTCACCATCCACTTAAAATGACGTATTTTAGATAGTAAATATTCTCTAATCAAATTATGTGCTGAAGTCAATCTAAAGGATGTAAATAATTCGGCTATTAAAATTGCGATTGCATATTTTGCAACGCCATCAAAAATACAAACTAATATCTACATGATTTTTTCAGTAAATTATATTTAAAGGGGGGTGCAGATCTGGGGTCAATCTCGGTCGAAAACTTTTTTCTTTCGAAAAGTGACTTTTTAGGGGTAATTTTATGCGAGGAACACGAATCTGACGTCAGATTTTGATTTCGACCTATCCTTCACGACCACACAGGGATACCTAACCACAACATTTGATGGAAATAAAAAACTACGCAATCGTTAAATTTGAATGAAAATCAAAAATGTACAAAGATAAGTACGAAAGAAAATTGAAAAAAATAAAGCATGACAATTTGATATTTCTAAGAAAACAAGGTGAAGAAGAAGGAAAATCTTTATTATAACGATTGCGTAGTTGTGGTTAGACATCCCTAACCACAACTACTTGTGATACTCTAGAAATGCCATATTCGTGTTCCTCGTACCCGAAAACCTACCCCTAATGTCCTCCATTGGTCAATCGGATCTTATTTTAGTGATTTTACGATTCGGCATCCCTGTGTGGTCGTGAAGGGTGGGTCAAAATCAAAATCTGACGTCAGATTCGTTCCTCGCATAAAATTACCCCTAAAAAGTCACTTTTCGAAAGAAAAAATTTTTCGACCGAGATTGACCCCAGATCTGCACCCCCTTAAAGAACCAGTTCAGTCATTTACAATCATATGAAAAAAAATGATATGTTCGGAAAGATCATGAAAAATGGAGCATTTTTTGTTTTTACGGCATGTTCTGAGTCGTTATAGTTTTCGAGATAATTGCGTATGAAATTCTGAATTTGTTACAAGCTCTTCGTTGTAATACACAAACTTTTTTGAATTCTTAAATCGATTTTTGCATCAATTTTTTAAATTTTCATAAAATGAACATTGTAGCAATTTTTATAGCTAAATGAGACAAACAAAATGACACCAAAATTATCCAATTTGAACATTGTTTTGGGTTATTGAAACGAAGACATGAATCAGAATTTTCGTTTCAATAACCCAAAACAATGTTCAAATTGGATAATTTTGGTGTCATTTTGTTCGT
>OZJO01016929.1:0-37950 GCA_900406225.1 Acrobeloides nanus | reverse complement strand
GAATAAAAAATATAAAAAAGTTCGATTTTGTGACAAAAGTTCGATTTTTTGGCCCAAATTCGATTTTTTAAAGGGGGACCCATTTGGGGGTCATTCTCCGAAAAAATTTTTTCTCGATTTTTGACCTATATAGGGGTAAAATCATGCGAAAAATCGATTGCGCGCATTCTCGAAGCGTGAAAATGCTTACTTGATCCTGACTCAGAGAAGATGGTGTGAGTATTGAAGCGAAAATCAAACATTTTCGGATTTTTATGAGAAAACCGTCAATTCTTAGGTTTTTCTAGGCGGAGAATCGATTGCGCGCATTCCCGAACCATGAAAACGCTTCCTTGACCCTGATTCAGGGAAAGAGTACGTATTTACGTAAATAAATTGATTTCCGCTTCAATACACTGATTTCTTCCCTGAATCAGGGTCAAGGAAGCGTTTTACGGTTCGGGACTGCGCGCAATTGATTTCCCGCCTAGAAAAACCTAAGAATCGACGGTTTTCTCATAAAAATCCGAAAATGTTTGATTTTCGCTTCAATACACCCACTCCATTCTCTGAATCAGGGTCAAGGAAGCATTTTCACACGAAGGGGATGCGCACAATCGATTTTTCATCCTATTTTTACCCCTAGAAGGTCATTTTTCAAAAAAAATTTTGTTGAGAAAGGGCCCTAATTTGCACCCCCTTTAAAATTAAGCTGAATTAAAAACGACATAAGCAATCGAATAAGAATTTCTTTGTGAATTGAAGCATAGTTTATAAAGCTTTTTAAATCTTTGGTCTTGGTCTGATAACTTATTTTAATCATTTATTGAGAAAATCATTCAACCTCAAAAATTTAATAAAGGGTTTAATTTTTAAATATAGTTGCGGCAATATAAAACCAACCAACCTTTAAAAAATGATTAAAATTAAAATTGTCTTATCTCTGCGAAATTAAATCCGTTTCAAGAATAGTTTTTTTTCAGTGCAAGCAATAAACACAAAAAAGCGAGTTTAAAACGAATTTAATTTCGCAGAGATAAGACAATTTTAATTTTGATCATTTTTTAAAGGTTGGTCGGTTGCCGCAACTGTAGGTAGACACTAGGACAAATGTTACCGCTACGGACAACTTTACAGAGGACAACCGCTATATGACATTCGTTACGGACAATCGTTACCGAGGACAACTGTTACCGTCATTCGTTACGGACATACATTACGAACAACCGAAACGGCTATAAGCATCAAACATGAAGTCCGTAACGGATGTCCTGTAATGGTTGTCCTAGAAAAGGGTTGTCATAACGAAATTCTCGGTAACGGTTGTCTGTAACAGTGATGATAACATTTGTTCTAGTGTTAATAAATCGAAACTTATATCTATCCTCCGAATACCGAAATTAAATAATGTTTTTTTTATTGCAAAACTAAATTTATTACGTAATTTAAAATTCAATAATTACTCGTCATATGTATGATCGAGGACGCTAATATAGGCAAAAAATTCTTTATTCTGAAAATTATTGAAGATCATAACATACTTTGAACTAACCGAAATGAAATATGAGAACTTTTTTATGTGGGATGAAATTGGGCAGTATATTTTTTCTTAGGAAAGATTTATTTCCGTTATTATTAAAAGGGCAAATCAAATTAGAAATTTTTTAAATAAAAATTACTAATAAAGAGTTGCTTTTTGAATATGTTCAATTAAAACCTAAATAAATGCGTTGGATAGTCAGTCAGCTATCTGTTGCTAAGTAAAACTTAAAGAAACAGCCTAATTATGAAAAAATTGCCGTTTTTGTTAATCCTACTACTATAAACGTGTAATGTTTGTGTGTGTGTCTAGTAGTGAAGTGTCAAAATTGCGATTTCGAAATTTCTGATTTCGACTTTCCAGTTTTTAAAAATCGAAATTTCGATAAAATCGAAGCGAATATCAAAAAAACTTAAGAGCCCACTTATGTTTTTGCCCCAAATTTTTGGAAATATTTTTTGAAAATTATAATGGTCCCCCCCCCATTATGATTTTCACCTAAATTTTTTCATTATTTTCACTAAAAATGTTCAAAATTGTCAACTTTTCAACAAAATTCATTATTTTTTGTCAAAAATCGTCATTTTCATAGCATTTTCAGCTTAAAAATGGCAATTTCCTATAGAATTTCGAAAATTTGTTTTTTGATTTCGAAATTACGACTCTGATTTCGATTTCGCGAAATCGGAAGAACATAATTACGATTTCGACATTTCCTATTTCGACGCCACATGTGTTTCAATGGGACAAAAGTTTGAAGCCAAGAAAAAATTTTGCCTGATTTTTTGTACTCGGGGGGTTTTTGGGTTGGGGATCACGATGCTCACATTATTTTCGCTTGAAAAATTAAGAGTGACTCTGAAAACCAGGGTCTACCCCAGTTTTGAACAGGGGGTTTTAGATTTAACAACAAAATCAATTTTTAAACCCTTAGAAGTGAGAATTGTGAAAAAATAACATCGCTATTAGATTCCTCGTAAAAATTGCCTATATACATGAGGATTTAGAGAATTTGAACAATTTTGGGCTAGATTTTTGAGTTTGAATAAAAAAGACTCTTTACATTAGGCTTCTACAATCAAACCTCCATATAACGACACCCTCCCCCTTGAATTCGATATAACGATCCTCCAGAAAAATACAATTTTGCGAATCTCGCTATAAATACGTGTAATCTTTTTGCATCTTCTTGTTTTTAAATTTTTTTAAATTCAATTTATACACACATTTATAGTTTTAAAAATGCCGAAATCGTGCAAAAGTATTTCATTGGAGAAATTGAAAATCATAAGAGAATCCTAAACTATCAGCAAAAGTGGTTTGGCCAGGAATCCTTAGAACGACCATTATTGAAATTTTAAAAGAGCGAGAGAAAATCATCCAAGCTGTTGAAGAAGGGAGCGATGCTAAGCGAATTCGTTTGAAAAAGGTGAGCAACAAGATCTCGAATAGTATGTATTTAATTGGATTAAAGATTGGAGAAGACGAAATCTTCCAGTTTCCGGTGAATTCATACAAGTAGGCATTTATATATTTGGTGTGTTTTAAATCGACCTCTTTTTAAGAAAAAGCTTTAAAAATCACGAACGAAATTGGATATGAAAAATTTAAAGCGTCTAATGGGTGGCGCACAAAGTTTAGAAGAAGGTGCATCTCTAGTTGAACGTGCAGCTTCCACGTCAGAATCTAGTCCAGTTCATAAAGCAGTAGAAGTGATGGAATTCAAAGCATGAGAAATGGACATTTTACAATCTGATGAGATGGCAAAATTTATGGAATTTGAATTTTTGCTAGATGAAGAATCAGAGATCTTAAATTAATTTTCATTGTTTGTACCATTATTTGTTTTGTTTTATTACGTGTGATTGTTAATTATTGTTATGAATTGTTGTGGTGAAATAAAAATTTTTTGATGAATTGAATTTTTTTGAAAAAAAAGTTTATTAATGTTTTGAGCAGTAGCCAGCCCACATGTACGGGGCGGTATTGTAATTCGTTTATGAAAAAATTGGATTTTTAGGGCAAAAAATGACTAAAAATAGCATTTTTAGTTTAAAAAATTGCATTTTGAGNCATTTTTTGGCGAAAATATCCAAAAAATTGCATTTTTTGGAAAAACAAGGCATTTTTATGAAAAATTGGAACCTTTTATTAGTAATTGACCCCCTCCCCTTGGCTATGCCAAAGTTTTGGAGAAAAATATGTATTTTGACACTTTTTACTTCATTTATAACGAATGTAATATTTAAAAATAAAATGGTCTCTTTTTTTCAATAAAAGACCATTTTGACTGGATTTAGCCTAAAAAAGTTATTGACCGATAATTTGAAAAAAAAAGATTTTGACAGGCCAAAAGCATAACTATACATTTTACAATATCGCTTTTCAAAATCGAATATAATTTGTTGTGCAAGTTTTCTTTTTAATAAGCAAAAATTTTATATTTTTTCTCCAAAAATTGCCGTTTTCAAACATAAATATCTCAGCACCATTAAATATTCAGATTTATTAAGAATTTAATGAAAAAAATACAAAAAATGTTCTATTTTTCTTGATGTTTCAAACTATCAACAAAAATGGCACGAATTGTTAAGGAAAACTCAGGAAACTAATTAAAATTGAATGTTTGCCCTGAATCTTTATATAGATATAGATTGAAATTGTCGAAAGGAATGGCATAACAATAAATAATAAAAAAAGATATTGAATAGATAATATAAAAATGTCAATTGCTAGTTCAAAATAATTTATTTTCTATTACTAACAAACTATGCTGAATCGGCCACAGCGTTCGAAAATCGGAAAAAAGTTCTACATAAACCATCATGGTCAAATGGATAGGATCATTGACCAGTCATCTTGAACAGGGAGGGTTCGATCCCGGAGGTTGAAAATTTTAATTTTAGCTATTCAAAAAAGTTATTAAAGTAAACCCCCCATAAAAGTGCATGAAAAAATTTTGCCTATCATTATTTTTCGATTTTGACTTTTGTAGGACTCTATACAGAGGTACATATCTACAGAGATATAGGGACTATTTATAGGGTCCCACAAAGGTCAAAATCAAAAAATAATGATAGGCAAAAATTTTTCATGTAATTTTAAAGGGGCTTGCTTTAACAACTTGTTTGAATCGCTAAAATTAAAATTTTCTACCTCCGGGATCGAACCCTCTTCGTTTATGATGACTGATTGACGATCCTATCCATTTGACCATGATTGTTTGTGATTTGTAGAACTTTTCCCGATCTCGCCAACAGGCGCGTGCGGCGTCTGTTGGCGAGATTCAGGCTACTAAAATCAGTTTTCCTGTACATCAAAATATAGAGTGGTCCAAATTTTCGTAACGCTAAAATTTGCTCATAACTTTTTTATTTGAAATCCAATTTGGCTAAAAAATTTTTATTCTAATCCAGAGACTGGAAGAAGCCGATTCATGTAAAAAAATCGAAAAAGAAAAATTTCGAAAAAATTCGATTTTTTCCTTGGGGGACCTAGGGGTTGAAAAAATCGAATTTTCAAAAAGTTCTCCAAATCAGCTGTTTTGTACTCAGGAGTTTCCGATACGGGGAATAGATTGCGCGCATTGTCGAAGCATGAAAATGCTTGCATAAGCATATATCAGTGAATACGCTTTTAAGGGCATATCCCTTTATGGGTAACTTCCAGTGGTCAAAATCAAAAAATTCCTTTAGATTCGAGTTCCCCATATAGAAAAACCTGACAGACAGATAGACATTACACGTTTTATATAAGATTTGTTCTGAATAAATACTATCTTCAAACATTTCGGCACTCGGGCTTCAATTATTTGTCCATACTACAAAGAGCTGTGCCAAAACAATAATTTAATCTTAAGTACTGGGATGCCAAACGCTAACACGCTCGGAAGGGAGACGAAGAGGTGGTACTATTAAAGAATTTGGGACGCAAACAATTTTTCTAAGAGACCCCCAAAATTTTTTTCAAAGTACCAATATAGGGGTAATTTTATGCGTAGAATCCAAATTTTGCATTTTCAAAGCATGAAAAAATTTCCTTGACCACTTTTTAAGGTACTTGGTAAAATATTTATGCTTAAGATGAGTCATAGTAAAAATCACTATGCTCAAAGTGGATTATAGGCAAAACTATTATGCCTAAAGTGGAAATTTTGAAATTTGACATCAGCGAGATTGAATTCAATCTTGCAAAAATTTTAAAAACATCGAAAAAATATAAGGGAAGAACTTTTTGGTAAAAAACAACCTCGCAAATTTCAAATTTTTTGCGACCCAATAGGCAGCTATGCTGGAGGGGTGACATTTCTTCCTTGATTTCACAACAATGTAACATGATTAAAAATTAAGTTTCATCTAACTCAGGAAATTTAAAGAGCAACAAATCAATAAAGTCGGTAGTAAAAAATTTTTCGTAAACATAGATACAATTTGTTAATGTTTTTATATATAATTAAAATCATGAAAATAAAAAAACGTGGTCGAATCAAAAATTTTAATTAAAAAGAAATAAAAAGTATAAGGGAAGGACCATAATTAAAAAATATATATAAGGGAAGGACCTTTTATTAAAAAACAACCTTGCAAAAGAAATAATTGATGTAATTTAGTAAAAGTGAAACTGAAAATATCATAATAGCATGAAAACAATAAATATACAGGGTGGTCAAAAAAAGAGAATTTTTTGCGATTTTTTCAAAGTTTTTTAATTTTCACTAAAATAATACTATAGGGGTTTTTTTATGCGGGAAATCAATTGCACACATTGCCGAACCTTGAAAACGCTTACCTGACGCTGAATTAGACAATTCTCATATCTCTTACCTGAACCATGATCAGGGAAGCGTTTTCAAGATTCGGCAAGGAGTGAAATCGATTTTTCGCATAGAAAACCCCATAGGGTTATTTTGGTGAAAATTAAAAACTTGAAAAATTTGGAAAAAATCGGCAAAAATCGGAAAAATTCTCTTTTTTTGGGCCACCATGTATTTATTATATTTTTCATTAAATTAAAATCGTGAGAATAATCCACTTTTAATTTTTCTTTCATCACTATTTGGTTTCATAGTGACTTAACTTTTATGGCTTACAAGGAACCATTCCGAACTGTCAGTACGAAACCTATATCAAAACGGTCTAAAAATGTTCCCCATACTTGACTTTCGATTAAAAATAGCAACAATCTTTGGTACTACTAAGCATTACTACTGCCGCAAATAAAGGGCTATTTTTCTGAAAAAATTTTTTTTCGTAAAATTTTCTTTAAAAAAACCCTATATGGGTTTTTCGATTTGGGGAATCCAAAAAACGCACTCCCGATGTCTGAAAATTTTTTCTTGATCCCATATCGACTAGCACCTTGGCTCAAAAAGGGTTTTTTATGTCAAATTGACATAACCATTAAAGTTGCTGGCGCCCCGATGTACTGCGTGCTGCGATACCTTGCTGCTGTAATGCTACACCAGGATGCAACCTCTAACTTTGAACTTGGAAATAGGTTTATTAAGATAAGAGAGCAACGTACAATAAACTAACAAGCTTATAAACTCTCAATAAAGATAAAGATAAATTGATGCCAATTTGGCCTGAAATTTTGTAATCGGTGGTTTTTGGCTATGTCGAATCGATTGGCGATGGTTTTGTAAAACAATAATTCTATTTTTGATTACGTTCAGCTTACTGGAAATTTATGGAGATTTATGGAAATTTATGGAAATTTTTTTTGGAAAAATAGCCCAGTCATTTGTGGCAGCTAATGCTTAGTAGTACCCAATTTTTCCCCGCTATGACATCTTGAGGCCCCTCATATGGTTCTTATAGTGGTTTTTTAGTGATTTAAGAAAGTATTAGGTTATTCGGAAAGTATTTCAGCAAGCTTTATTCTACTAAATCTCGATCCAGAAATCCGTTTTCGACAAAAAATTTTTTCAGTATTAGGCAAGAGTGTATGTTATATGAGACCTAACAATTCGGGATGGTTCCTTGTTAGAGATGGTCTCTCCCCACGATATCCGAAACTTACAAAAAAGTTCCGACTCTGTGTTTCTGTTCGAAAATAAAGTTTGTTATTTTATTGGCTACAACCTAGCATCACAACAATTATCATAATTCAAGATTTTATTAATGAAATCTTGAATTATTTCTTTTTTAAAATTATGTTAATGAAATCTTTAGTTATAGTGAGACCACTGGGGATCGAACTCTTCTTCGTTAGAAACTGCAAATCTTGAGTCTTACCATTCGATTACAAGGGTTTGTTCGGAGTCGAAACTTTTTTGCGAGTTTCGCACGCCCTGTCCCAGAGGCACAAAGAAGGGGACAAGTTAGGAGAAGCTTTCAACCAAATCTCAACAAACTAATTATTTTGAAACATCTTATTACATTTTCGTGTAGATTTCAATTTGAGTTGCTCCCTTTATCTGATTTTCTAATTTAAGTCTAATTAATCAAACAAAGTCAATATTAGTATGATTTCCCATGGCAAGCATGCACTGGTACGCTTTGTTGATTTAAATCTTTAAACAGATTAAATAAACAAACTTTAATAACTTCAAATTATCAGCAGTTAATTAAAAACTTGTTATTCTACAATTTTTCTAAAAAGATTGGTCAAAATAAGATATTAACTAGTTGAACTGCAGCTGCCTGTAGGCCGTTGTAGTTAGTGTCAGAGTCATAGACGTAGCCAAGGGAGAGGGCTAGGGGCCTCCCCTTGGCTATACCTTATGATTTTTCAACATTTTTGGTCATTTTACTCTATTAGCCCCCCTTTCAGAAAATCATGGCTACGCCTATGGTCAGAGTTATAGTTAAAGTAAACGAAAGTTTAGTAAAAGTTTATCATCTTCTTATATATCCTCCAGCCAATCTCATTTGAATTCTTCCGAGTCGATTTCACTTGAGTTTTCCTTGAGATCTCTCTTTAGTTTTTCCCCGAGGCTATCTCAGTTGAGCTCTCCTCCCCTGAATCGTTATCAATGAGTTCTCCTACGAGTCGATCTCATTTGAGTCTCCCCCAGTCGATCCCTAACAGACTTTAGTGCCTACAGAAAATTTGAAAGTTAAAGAGCTGTGAAAATTTGAAAATTGGAGCGTTGTAAAATTTGAAAGTTCGAGTGCTGTGTAATTTTGAAAAAGGGAGCGTTGAAAAATGTGAAAGTCTTGAAAAAGTTATGTTCAGTCAAAAAATACCGTTGACTTGTTCTCGTTTCCATTTTGCGTTATACTTTTAAATTTTCCGATTTTTTTAAATAAAATTATTTTGTTTTACAAAATTATTTTTGTCTAGAAAGGCAAAGTTTCCTGATTCAATTTACAATTTGTTTCGAAATGATTGATCAAATATTAAAAAATTCAAACTTTCAAAAAATCAAATTGCCTAATTTGATGACTGATGCCTTAACACTGCACCAATGGGGCATATTGTTGAAGAGTCAATAAAGTTCGATCTTGTTCCAAAGGAAAAAGATCAAATTTTCTAGTCAAAAAATATGAAGAGTTGAAAAAATCGTATCGTTCATGGTAAATAAATAAAACGTAATAAAACAAAACAAATAATGGTATAACTTTTTATGAGTAACGTTCACAAAAAATTTTTAATTAAAAAAAATTCGTTCCTTATGAGTCGTGGTTTGAAATGGACACACAGAGAGTAGTAGTCTTTATTGGTTTTGAATCGCTCAATGATGCCTAATATCAATGATGTAACCAAGATTTTCCCCTTACGTAGTTCAATGATCCTGATAGTTAAGAATTTACATGGATGCATAATCATGTACTTATAGATAAATTATTTTACTTATAGATCAATTACTACATATAAACATTTGATATATGTCACCTAACAATCATTAAATTCCTTATTGATAATTTAAAACATTGCAGTTTAAAAGTTGTAAAAATTTTTGCCTTATTTGTTTTTTCATTTAAAATATCAAAGATATTTTTTTTAAACAACTTGTTGTCTTTTAAAATTTAACAGTTGATCTTCATCATTAGGGTCAAGCGGCAAACTAAGCTCAAATTTCACCTAAAATTGTAGTGATAAGAATTTCGAACGAAAATGAAAATGAGTTTGACCAACATTCACGACCGCATTTGATAAGTGATAAGTTGTTCAGTCATTCAAACTCTTGCATAAAATTACTCTTGCTTCTTCTTAACGGCAATTTATGAGGGTTCTAATTTTCTTCTTATTTATTTCTTATTTATTTAACCCTTTTGAAGCTAGAGGTCTTCCAGAGCCTAATGTAAAAAATTTGAGAGCTCGATATGATCATCGATCAAAATCTATTTATGTAGAATGGGATTATGATGAACCAACAGATAGTAAATAATACATATTTGTAATGTGTTACGTTTAAAAATATAATTAAGATATACAATTTGTTGTTCGCTACCGTATCATACATCGAGTTTCACCTGATAATACATGGAAATTATCAAGAACAACAGATCAATTGGTTCGATTGCATTTACCAGATGTCAGAAGTGGGGATGAAGTAGAAGTCCAGGTAAAATTATAAATAACGCTTGTAGCCTTTTTACTTTATTTTTAGGTCCGAACAGAAAGAGGCGGACATGTTATCGAGGACTGGAGTCAGCAACTTCTTATTTCAGTGTCAAGAAGACTTCATGTTGGAGGTGTTACTGTTGATGAAGGAGATCTTTTACCTCCATTAAATTTTGAAGCAAACATTATGGGTCCAAGTAGTGTTGAGTTACAATGGAAACCTAATGAAGAAACTCCTGGTAAAAACATTTTTAAATAAACTATTATATAGTCCGTTTCGTCTGGAGTGAAAAAAAGTTGTGATCCATATCCTAGCGGTTAAGGAAGCCGCCCATCAGATCTGGCAAGTTTTTTTGCTACATTTTTGAATTTTTAAATGAAGCAAAAAATTTTTGCTCCGTGGGAATCGAACCTTCGTGCCCAATGTTGCTTAACTTTCCAGATCGAGTGATTGGCTTTTAGTCGGTTTGCCGCTCAAACGGACTATATTCAAATTGGGTTAATGGTTTTTTTGTAAAAGAATTAGTTTTTTTTATAAAAGATTTTATTTGTAAAAGAAGATATGTCTTTTTTGTAAAAGATTTAGTTTTTCTTGTAAAAAATTTTTTGTAACAGAATATTTTCAATTTATAACAGAAACAGTCAATTCCCCGCATAAAATTACCCCTAAAGGGTCACTTGTTAAAAAAGAAAACAAAATTTTTCTTCATGACCCTAATTCGACCCCGGCGGGGCGTATCAGCCTATTGTAACCTTAGGCTGCAGGTCAAAGGGTGGGCATCCCCCGGCGCAGCCGAGGCGTATCAGTCTATTGTGACCTTAGGCTGCAGGTCAAAGGGTGGGCATTCCCCGGCGCAGCCGGGGCGTATCAGCCTATTGTGACCTTAGGGCCCCCAATCATAGACAGCGCATGTAATACAGATAAAGCGGCTTTTCACTCCAAAAAGATCTGGCTAAAACGGCAAAGATTTTTTATATACGATGAATCATTGGCAGCTTCAATAGATTTGTTAATACGTGCAACTCCAACTGCGAGATTGGATTCTGTTACAAAAAAAACTAAATCTTTTACAAAAAAGACATATCTTCTTTTACAAATAAAATCTTTTACAAAAAAAACTAATTCTTTTACAAAAAAACTAAATCTTTTACAAGGAAAATTGGGACGCTATTCAAATTAAGGTATCTACTATATTGTTAATGTGAAGCAGCTAACTTCAGAATCTGGAGAAAATCTTTTAAGACAACAAGTATTTATTATTAAATATACAGTAGCTGAAAAGTAAACGAACATTTATGAAAAATTGAATTATTTCAGCCAATTTAAGTCCTTTTGTGATGAGCAATAGCTCATTGAATTTCTGAGATCAAGAGGAACAACTTTGTAGAAAATCACTTTTTATGAAAAATTTTATGTGATGAAGAAAAACCATATGAAACTTATGAGTTATATATATCTGGCATAACCCAACAGCTCAAGTATTGAAAAAATGTTTCATAAAGTTTTACTTCATCGCACAGAGGTTTTCATAAAGTGATTTTCTACACAATTGTTACTTATGATCTTAGGGATTCAATGAGCTATCGTTCATCACAAACGAATTTAAATCGGTCGAGATAAATCAATTTTTTTATAAGTTCGTTTGCTTTTTTCATGCTACTGTAAGTACCAGGAACCGAGCGCTACTGCGCTTGGAGGGAAGATATTTTTGCTCCTCTTCTTCTCCCTTCCGAGCGCTATTATCGAGTACTTTCAAGAGCTTTTCTTTTTATTCCGGCACAAAATAAAAATCTGAATTTAATTAGGGGTACCCTTATAAAAATGGTATCAAAAGTCTTAGATTTTCGTTCTCTACAACTTTTGTTTTAGCACTCGGGGTTTAAATCAAACTATATCGAGATAGTCTGTGTGCAGACAGACAGACATTACACGTTTATAGTCGTAGGATTTAATCAACCCAGTTTTTAGATTAAAATTGAAGCAAACAATTTCATGCTAGGCCATTTAGTTCCAGGCGAAAAGTATGAGATGACCATTAGAAGTGCAACAAGTCCAGATCATGTGTCTAGTACAGCCGCAATTGTTGAGATAACAATGCCCAGAGGTAAAAAAATTTCATCAAGTAACCTAATTTTAATTTATATAGAAAATGAATATTTTGAAGTTGGAAATTTGGTTATTTCTAGTAGGTTTAAAGGAGATGGTCGAGGCGTAGTAAATCTGACTTGGGAAGTACCACCTGAAATGCAACAAAAGATAGTTGGTAAATTTAAAAGTAAAATTTTTTTTAAACTTATTTTAGAATACGATGTTAAATATGCGCAAATCGGAAGTTCAGAATGGCAAGAAATTAAATTTACAGGAGCAAATCCAAGTGCTAGCTTACATGACCTTAAAAGGTAATTTTTTTGTTAACTTTTAGAAATTTTTTACTTTAAAAATATTTTTAGTGATACAGAATATGTTCTTAAAATCAAAACCAAACTTCATAATAATTTAGAAACGGAAAGTGGGGAATTTCGTTTTAAAACACCAAAAAGTTAGTTCTTGTATTAAATGTACACCTTTTTTACATTTAGTTGCTGTCAATCCCATTAGCAAAATTGATGTCATATATTCTAGTGAAGTGAATGGCGTTCGATTGCAATGGATCCTAGAACCGTAAGTTATATTACAATAAGATATGAACAAGTGTTTGTAGTCACGTCCCACAAGATAAAATTGTCGGTTATGATGTCTTTTTAACTGACAACAAAGATGAACCGGAAGCTCGCTGGCGATATATTCGTTTAGATGGGAAAGAAGCCGCTTTAACTCTTCCCGATCTTAAAAGATCCACCACTTACTATGTTCGAGTAAATGTTCGTAATCGCGATGGAACGCTTATCCAAGCACCTTCAATTTATCGTTTTACTACGATTGGTAATTTTAGAGAAAAAATTTAAACTTTTGCATTTTTAAAGAACCAGTTCAGTTTTGAACAAAAAATTTTATAAGAAAATTCAAATAGGATCATCTTTGCGTTGAAAGTAAATTCTAATTCTTTAACCCTGAAGAGATAAATGAGAAAAAATTGCATTAAAAATTTTAACATGTTTGTATATTGAAGCGAAGTGTTTGATCATATGGATGATCAATCACTTCGCTCCAATCCCTTCGCTTTAATACACAAACACATTTAAAATTTTGATGCAATTTTGTTTCTCATTTATCTCTTCAGGGTTACCGAATTAGAATTTACTTCCAACGCAAAAGTTGATTGCCTCAATTTGAACTTTCTTATAAAAAATTTGTTCAAAACTGTCCTTTAAGATCAATATCCAGGAAGAATGGAATATAAATTGCCGAATTCGCTTGCTTATCGAAATATAGCACCAGGACAAGTAAACATTTCTTGGGCCTATCCACACTCTATTGCTGAACGCGTTTCTGGAGCAACAATTTTGTATACAGATGATGAAAGCAAAAATTATAATGAATGGCAAAAAATCAATATTTTAAATGGAGATCAGGTTTGTTATGATTAAACTTAAATGTTTTTATAACTGTTAGAAATTTGTTACATTAACTGGGCTCCGTTCTGGAGCACGATATTCTGTACAGATCATTCCACGCTTAGAAAACGGTGAATTCGATTATGCATCAATTGAAAAATTCGAGTTGAGAACGGATTCGCGTGAGTTTATATTTAGCAAAAAAATTTCCATTTAATATAAAATTAAATTTAGCCGAAAATCTACGAAATCTTGAAAATCCTTATTTCAACCAAGTTAATGATTATAGACGTGCCACTTTCCAAGAAATGAGAGAACCTTCTAATACATCAGAAAAACGTATGAGCATTAGTGCTTGTAATCCTGATGCTATTAAGGTATTGATGAGAAATAATTTTATACAAGCGATAAAACAGTAGAATAAATTCAATTTTATGATTTTATATTATAGGGGGGGGGGGGGCAAAAAAGTGAAATTTTGACCGATTTCTTTCAAAAATTTTCAAGTTTTTTAATTTTCACCCAAAATAACCCTATGGGGTTTTTATGCGAGAATTCGATTGCTCGCATTACCGGACCTTGAAAACATTTCCCTGATCCTGTATTAGCCCATTTTCGCTTCAATAAACACATCGCTTCCCTGAATCAGGGTCAGGGAAGCGTTTTTAAGATCCGAAAATGCGCACAATCGATTTCTCACATAGAAAAACCCACTATAGAGCTATTTTGGTAAAGATTAAAAAACTTGAAAAAATTTGAAAAACAACTATTTTCACTCCAGTTTAAACGACCAAGGAACTATTAAAAAATCCACTTTTTTGCCCCACCCTGTAAATTTAGAATGGCTGTGGATGGGACGAAAAGTGTGTGCCTCAAATTGATCACCCGGAAGCAGGTTGGTGTATTCCTGATTCCTTAAGAAACGCAATAATTAGTTCAGATCAATAATCTTTTTGTATTTTAATGTTTTGTAATATTTGATACCAAAAAAACAAATATAATTTTGTGATTTTTATATTTGCAGGAAAATTGCATTTCTCGAGTAAAATGTTGTCTTTTGACTTCATACTTTTTAAAAAAAATATAGAGAATCAAATTTTCTACATTTTAAAGGAAAAATTAGGTCAAAAGACAATATTTTACCAGAGGAAATGCAATTTTTTTGCAAAAATAAATATCACAAAATCACATTTTTGGGGGCATCCTGTAAATACAGGGTGTGTGGAAATTATCCGATCCCCTATTGCCGGATATTTTTTACCATAACTTTTGTTAGAAACATCTATATATCGAGATCTTGATGTCTTTTTAACGCTCATGGTCGTAGCTTTTTAAAGCTATGACCGTGTAAAAAATATCACTAAGATCTCGGTGTATGATTGTTCCTATAAAAGTTATGGTGAAAAAGTATCTAGATATATCTTATTATAGGGATCGGATAATTTCCGCACACCCTGTAAAATTTATCTTCTTATATAAAACGGTAATGTTTGTCTGTCTGATCGAACTAGCTTTTAAAGGTGTGATTCAAACTGTCAACACTTTATATTTGAGAGGACAGAACTCTAAGAGTTTTGATACCAAAATCATTGGGGGATATCTTAAAGGATCATTTGGGAGATATCTTAAAAAATTGTTTTTACGGTAAATTCGGAATCGTTGTCGTTTTCGAGATAATTGCTGTGAAGTTGGCGATTTGAGATTTTGTGTATTACAACGAAAATGTGTACCTGAATGTTTCTACGAAAATTCTTAACTTGCATCAATTAAAAATTGTTTATTGAAGCGATTAATCAGATAATTTTGAATAATCACTTCAATAATCAGCACATGAATGAGAAGTACAGTACATTATAAGCCCAGCTTTAGAGAGGGAGAAGCGCTCTGAGGGGAGAAGAAGAGTCTTTTCGCTCACCTTTTCTCCCCCTCTGAGCGCATAGCGCTCGGCCTCCTGATAGTCATTAACTTTTTTTAAAATTAATATAAAAATTTATGTACAATTTAATAGCAAGATAATTTTAATTAAAAAGCATAAAGTTATCACAGAAAGATCAAATCTAATAAAGTTGAGTGAAGAGGTCATTGGAAATTTAATAGGAAAATGAGATCATAAACACGTTTAAAAAAAAGTTATATTATCACTTACAAGGCCGTTTGTCCATGATCTCAGGAATTAATGAAGAAAGAAATCATCCCAAAAGGATTTAAGCTGGACGAGATATGGCCTTAAAACAAAAAATATGAGTAAAACCCTTATAAGGGAGGGGCCCTATACCAATAAAAATCGTCTTTTTCAAAAAAATTTTTGCCTTCGTGTTTAGCATAAAAAGCTGCACAAAAAATCTCGAGCCTTACGATCTTGTAAATGTTAAATAAAAACTAGTACCGGGAGCCTAGCACTATCGTGTTCGACAGTGGGGGGAATCTCCGAGCTGTTCATGTATTGGGTTGATCCATAAATAAGGTGCGTTTGATCGTTGTGTCGAATCTTTGCGAAAATGACTCCTCCGGGGCTTTTTCTATGCGGGGGATAGAAGAATATAAAAACCTCCGGGGTTTTTCTATGTATGTCTCGAAAATGCGCGCAATCGATTCCTCGCCTAGAAAAACCCCTACACGTTGGTTTTACAGCGAAAATTCGAACTTTAGTTCATTTTCGCTTTAATACACCCACCTCTTCACTGAACCAGGGGAGCATTTTCATGGCTCGGAAATACGCACAATCGATTCCCCGTCTAGAAAAACCTCGAAGGGGTCATTTCCGTAAAGATTCGACGTGATGCTCAAAAGCACCTTATTTATGGATCGAGCCAATATAAAAATGTTTAAACATTTTATTTAAAAAATGTTCAAAATGTTATAATTGTAACATTTTATGAGAGGCGAATTTTTTTTGAGGGAGTACCCAGTGGCGTATGCAAGTGCCCCCTCCCCCAGTGAACTAAAATTTAAAAAAATCCCTACACACAAGAGTCCCCTTTATGTTTTTGGGAAAAATTAGCTTTTTTGGAGAAGTGCCCGTACCCTGTAACTTTTATTCTAGCAGTGGCAGTTTAAATCTAATATTCCCGATCGTTTAACACAAAACAGATATTACACTTTATAGTAGTAGGATAATATAAAAATAAAACTCGTGAAATATCAAAACTAAAAAAACTCATAAGACAACAATTCAATCTCATAAGACCAATTAACGTCTCATAAGACCATATACAATTTTAAATTCATTTATCGACCAGCATTATTTTTTGATTTAGAAGTTTTATCAATACTTGCATTTAAACTTCCACTGCTATTAGTTCTTCTTTCTCGAAGTCTTTTTGCTGGAGGTGAATAAATTGAGTCCAAATGAATCTCATCATCTTCGACATCTTTTGATTTATCATTATTTATTATTTTGTCTTGTAAATGTATATCACTACTTTTTGAACTTTCATCGTTTACTAATTCACTCGGTTCATTTGTAACGTCAATATTATTCTTGGTTTGCTCTGTCATTTCTTGATGATTTTGTTGATAGTATTCAAATCGGAATTGATGACTTTCGATTTTTGGAATTAGTTTAGGAAAGCATTGTTTCATTGTGTTGATCCAAGCTGTATGCAATTCTTCGTTAAAGTTGTCAATTGGTTCTTCCGTTGAATTGGGATGTTTAATTGCCATATGTGTGCGAATTGCTCCATGGTCGACACTTGAATGGTTGCAAGCAGGGCATTTAAACTAAAATTTGATTTTAAATAATTTATTCTACTACTATAAACGTGTAATGTCTTTTTGTGTGACCGATCTCGAGAACGTTAGATTTAAGCAGGGAACGCTCAAACTAAACTTGAATGGGACGATGAGAGAAGACAATCGACACCATTTTTATGTGGAGGGGTCCCCCACAATTCTTTTTTTATTTGATACGCGCACAATGCCGTACGAGCTACGAAGTATTGGGGAGGTCCCTGGCCAAAAATTTCAACAAATCATAAGGAACCCCCTTACGTTTTTTTCAGAAGTTTTCTAAAATTTTGAGCAAAAGGACCAAGGCGATTTTTTCGAGTTTTTCAAAAATTTTTCAAAAGCCACCGTGGTCCTTCTTGTTTTTCGCGCCGACAATTTTTTATTGAAAATCACTCTTTTTTAAGCGATAGGAAAATTATGATATTTGACGAAAATTTTGTTGAAATCCCTGAGTTAATGCAAAAACCAGCGCCGTAGGCAAAAAGTTTTTTGCAAATGCTTTTTTATAATCTGAAAATGCTCAGAAAATTAAAACTTGGTGAAAAACAAGTCAAATATGGGATTATATTTAAAAATATGTGTAAAAATAAGCATAAAATTTTACTTGTTTTATATTGTAATGTCTTTTTGCATGGCTTAGTAAATTAAATAAAGGTTGTGCAGAGGGCACGTTACGATGACAAATCTAAAATATTAAATTGCTTTGTCATAAATATTTTTTATTTACTTGACATCTTATTGTTTCTTTGAATGGTTCTATTTGATCTTTAGTTTTATTAAAACGGTCATTATGTATTGTAGCCTTTAGCTCTGGGCGATTGTCTCCAATATTTGTCGAATTTTCGAGTTTTACTGAATTTTCCCTCAATTCAGCTACCATTTTCTCTTCTTCATCGTCACCTAAAACAATTATACAGAATTGGCCACAAAAGTGAATTTTTTTTTTGAGACCCGGAAATTTATTTTTCTAATGTTACTTTTATGTTTCTAGGGGTAGTTTATGTGGGAAATCGATTACACGAATTTTTGAATCCTGGAAATGCTTCCCTGGCCATGATTCAGGATAAAAATTTGGTTTTTGAACAGCGAACAATAACCATTTTTGCTTCAAAAAACAATTTTTCCCTGAATCAGGTTCAGGTGTTCTTGAATGCATCAATTGATTCCCCGCATAAAATTGCCCATAACGGTAAAATAAGCCGGCAATGTATTTACAGTGACTTTCGGGTCCCAAAAAATAAACAAAATCCACTTTTTTGGCCCATCCTGTATAATTAAACTTATTAATGAATACCTGGGATATCTGGAAAGAATCTTCTAATAAAAACAGTATAATTAGACCCAGCCGGCAATGTATTTACAGCGACTTCTGCAGCCTTTTCCGGATGTTTTACTGTAATATGAAGTCGTACTTTCCACTAAATTTTTTATTTTTGTTTACATGCAGATTAGACTAACTTGATTTGAACTTTGATAGCCACATTCAGCACATGCATATGGAATACAATCCGTTTGATGCCTTTCGTGTAAATGTTCTAATATTTTTCCGCCTAATACAATTTCACCACATTCAACACAAGCATATTGCCCATCTAGATTAATATTGCGTGTCACACGAGTATTAAATTCCGTTTGATTAGTGGAAATCCGCTAAATAAAATATTGGGAAAAATCAGATTGTTTATTCAAAAAGGACCTGTCTACTTTTGGAGCTGATGCCATGTGAAAGAGCATAAAATTGGAAGCATGTTTTATTTTTATGACACTACTTGAAAGTCATAACATAAAAAGTTATGAGTGAAACAAAATTGCGAAAAAATTTAAACTATGTTTAAAATTGAAACGAAAATAAAAACAACAAGCCTGCACTCTGGCAAAATTAGATTGTTTATTGAAACGATTTAAACATTATAAAATTTAAAAAATATATATAATTCCCTGATTCATGTTTTCGTTTCAATAACCCAAAACATTTTTCAAATTCAATAATTTTGATGTCATTTTATTCGTCTCGGAGAGCTATAAAAATATATTCTACGACTTACATCCAAAAATGTCAGTATTTTGAATTTTATAATGATTTATTAAATCGTTTCAATAAACAATCTAATTTTGCCTGAGTGCAGGCTTGTTTTTATTTTCGTTTCAATGTTTAAACACGTTTGAATTTTTTTACAATTTTATTTCGCCCATAACTTTTTACGGTTAGATTTTCAAGTAGTATTGTCAAAGCTAAAAATGTTCCAAATGTTATGCTCTTTAACATGGCATCAACCCCCCAAAAATAGACTGGTTCTTTAAAATACAAAATATACTTTTGCGTGACCAGGAAAACATTGCTCCATCAGTAAATTCCATTGCAACTGCATTTCTGGACATATAGCATCAATTGGTTGGCTATCAAAATCTCTATGGTTATGTTGCATATGAAGTCTGACCTAACAACAACAAAAATAGATATATAAATATAGATACTTTTGCCATCTCATTATGCGCATAAACGCAATGCCGGCATTGATACTGCTTTAAGGAAGCATGACGCCTGACATGATTTGTTAGATTGGATAACCGGCTTGCCATAATTTTATTTGAACACAACTGACAAATGGCATAAACAGAAGAGTCGTCATTAGGCATAACTCTACTACCACGTGGTCTAGCGACATATGGAAACGGAGATGGTATTCTTGAAGACGATGGAGACATTCTTATCATAGACGCTAAAATTGTTACAGCTCGGTATATGGATAATTTCAAATGCCAGAATTCAGACAGTCATGGTGTAGTGGTCCATTGCGCTGTCAAGGAGTTCGGCATCACCGACACTAGAAGGATCCAGTTCCCCTTGTGTCCAGAAGATTTTACCCTTCAGTATTTAGTGGGCAAATTTAACTCTCGAAAGATTACAAATAAAAAGTGTTGAAAACCGAGTGTTACATCTATATGAACACCTTCCCAGAATTTTATACAAATTGGTTTTTGATGCGATTTTTGACAGAGTGTGGTTTTTGAATGCCCTGAGTACGATAAAATTAAAAGTGAAGGTCTCCGAGTGAATTTATATCCATAGATTTAAAACGTATGCCTACCTTGATTTCCACGCCCAATATTTGTGATGTCATCCTCAGATCCATTGCTACTTGAAGAACCTTGTGCTATTTCTAATAATGTACTTGGGCTAGATTCACTTATAGGGATCTGTATCGAAGTTGCTAAGTCAGAATTATTTTCGTTTTTGACCAAATTAGGAGCAGCTGCCGCTATCTGCTGTTGTATCATATCAACAATATCAGAACTTGGTAGAAATGCATTTTCACGTACTTCATTAACGAATGAAACTTCGGGAAATCCATTGGTTAGCTTTAAAAAGATTATATTTTTGCACGGTTTTATCAATTATAATATTTAAAATGTATCAATTTTTCATAAAAAAAACTTACTAAGAGTTGATATAGTTGCAAGACATTTGAAGACTCAGGAATTTTGACTATCGCATAATTCGGATTGCGATATAATTTGGTTAATAAATTGTTTGTATTATTAAATTTTGATATATTTTCGCTCATCACTTATGTGATAACAATTCTGACTAAAAAGTACAATATTGAAAAATAAAAAAATTAAAAAAAGGTTCGTATTAAATCAATTTTGAATATATACTCCTAAAGGCATTTTCTTTAAATTAGACGTTGACAGAAAATTTCCAACATATTATAAGACCAAGGGAATTATTGCGCGCACAAGAAATTTTAAACCTCTTTAGACTCTCTTTTCTCTGGCATGCCTTGGCGTGTGCGCGCTTTTAGACGAAAGAAGCTTCAATATTCAGACGCACGCTGCTTCAGCTTTTTCCACTTTCAGCTTTTACATACATGCGGATTAGTTTTTGGTTCATTGCTAGGCTTGCATCGAATTGTGCTTGCTTGCCAGCTAGCTTGCCAACTTCACTTATCGCCAGCCGGCTGCACATTCATCGCAATTTTTGCTTGCGCCGTTTCCTCGTGCCGACAATGTTGCTGTGTATGCAATATGCACACACACATATAGACATATTCTTTGACTGAGACACACGCATTTATAAACATTGAGCATGCACGCTTCTTGTGCGTGAGCTTGAGTATTGAAGGAATAGGTTCAAAAAAAACGAGGCTGAAATCTTGGGGATTGTGTGCGTATTCGACGTAAATTGAATAGTCATTATGTCTTCTGTGGTAGAATTCCAAGAGAAATCAAGAAAAGGGTATCAAGAAAAGAAAAAAAACTCGAATCAAGAAAGAAACTTATATTCATATAAAAATGTTTTTGAAAATAAAATATAGAATATAAAAATCAGGCAAATTTTTTTATAAAGCAACATAATCATTTTTATATACAGGGTAGGCCTAGATAACGTAATCCCCATAACGAACAGACTTCTCATGAATTTTGATCTTTTTTATAAAAGTTTTTGGGATAATTTTATACGAAGAATCGATTGGGCGCATTATCGAAAAAATAAAAGCTACATGACCCTGATTCAAGTGATATTTACTACAATAAACCTATTTTCCTATGATTCAGTGTCAATGGGGTTATTTTGAATTCGTTCTAAAAATCATTCCGAGGGTAATGTTATACAAGAAATCGATTGCGCGTATTTTCGATGCATAAAAAATTTTTTCTGAATTATTTCAAGTGTTTTTAATTTCAATACACCCAGCTCTTCCAGGGTTAGAGAAGCTTTTTTACAGCTCTTGACGAGGAAAATAGGTGTATTGGACCGAAAATCGACTGAAAAATCGATCAATCATTTCTTGTTCGATCAATTATTGATCGAACGTTTCAATCTCTTCCTTTTATACGTTTCTCGAAATTCGCATAAAACTTTTATATTCGTTCATTACTTCCATCTTACAAACCCTCTTTTAAGGCAGAGCGCAAACAATCATTTTTTATATAAATTTTAAATGTAAACTATTACATTTTTCATGACGATTTAAACGAAAAGTGTCGGTTACATAGCTCAGGAGCAATTGGCGCAAAAGCTTTTTTGAAAGGGGAAGATTCGATCCCCCAGGTGAAATTTTAATTTTAATGAATCAAAAAAAGTTGTCAAAGTAAACCCCCTTAAAATTAGATGACAAAATTGTGTCTATCATTATTTTTCGATTTTGCTCTATGTGGGACCTTATATATTTGGGATATATCTCGAGAGGATACCTTCATCCTACAAAGATCCAAATCGAAAAAAAATAATGATAGGCAAAAATTTTTCATGAATTTTAAGGAGGATTTGCTTTAACAACTTCTTTTGATTATCTAAAATTAAAATCTTGACTCGGAAGGGGATCGAATCCTCTCCGTTCAAGATGCTTTTGCTCCACTTGCTCCTCCGCTACGTAGCCGACACTTTTTATATAACTCGCCATGAAAAATGTAATATACTGTTGTTTAACACTCATCTATTCAATCATTTAACAATTAAATGAGTTTATTTAATAAAAAGAAAATTCATATAGCGGTATATTTAAAATTCTTTTTTTTATTTGCATGTATCATACTTTGACTTCATATGTCAATTTATGATTTGTAAATTTAATAGAACTTTTATCAATTTTTAACTGCCGAAAGCCAAACATGATTAATGTTATCAATTTTTACCACTTTCAATGCTTTAATTTAAAATAAACGTCCCATATTTCTTAGAACATCTGTGGGTAAAAACCTTTCATTATGGCTAGTTTAAATGATGAATTTGCTCGGCTTATTCCTTCACCGGAACCAAATGGTAAAAATTTTTTATAGTTCTAATTTGAATTATACATTATAAACGACAGTGTGAAGAAACAGACCGTTCGGTTTTTATATGATTGTATGAAATAAATGAAATATTTTGTAGGATATACCAACGGTTGCTTTTTTCTTTAACAAAATTTTTTTCGTGTTAGTAATGTTTGAAAAGTAAATATTTTTTAACATAAAAAGATACTCAAAGCCAGCGATTTACCGACATACCTGATAGAGCCTTAGTAGAGTCTATCTGTTAATAGGCATTTTTTGAGGGTCCTCAAAACTTTGTTTTGGGGACCCCGCCAAATAACTTTTGAAGGGGTCCTTAAACTGAGATTGTCAGAGCCGTTTTGTTGATAGCTTCAATTTATTGATTTTTCTAGAGTCGACTTCGATTGAATCAATGAGCCAGCGAGGTACGGCTTCTGAGATAGAGGATGGTACAAATCAAGATAAAGATTTAGAGGAAAGAGTAAGTCATTTTTCACACATATTACAGTGAAAAGTAAATACATTTTTAAAATTTCTTAATTCTTTTAGCTGAAATTTAATTGGAAAAAGTTATGGGCATTTACAGGACCAGGGTTTCTTATGAGCATTGCTTATTTGGATCCTGGGAATATTGAAAGTGATCTTCAATCTGGTGCCGTTGCTCAATATAAGGTATATAATATTTTTAAATTTTAAACTTAGTTTTTTAGCTTTTATGGGTGCTATTATCTGCTCATTTCCTCGGTTTTGTATTGCAACGACTATCTGCTAGACTTGGGGTGGTAAGTGCTCGTCATATGGCTGAAATGGCTTATGAGTTTTATCCTACAATACCTAGAGTTTTATTATGGCTCATGATAGAAATTGCTATTATTGGAAGCGATATGCAAGAAGTTATTGGGACAGCTATTGCCTTTTACCTACTTTCTAACGGAGCGTAAGTTTTAATGATAAAGTTGAGCTTCCAATTTTTAAATTATAATAAACAGGAAACTAAGCTTCTATGGCGTTCCTGCTCTGCCTGGCTTCCGAGTGGCGATCCCAAGCGGCACTTACGCTGCTTCTATACCCTAGAATATAAACTTTAGCGTAGTTTATACTCATATATATAGTCCATTTTTTATCCTAGAGGTAAAAAGTGAAAAAAAATTTTTTACATCTATGCTTTTGGTGTTAATCGTTTTCTCTCATCCCTACAACCTTTGTTTTGGCGTTGGGGGTTTGGAGCGCACGTTGTAAAGTTAGTTCGTACAAACACACTTAGACGTTTTATATAAGAAGATTTTTTAAGGATACCCTTGTTCGTAGGAGTTCTTATTACTATGACTGATACCTTTACTTTTCTATTTTTGGACACATATGGCATTAGAAAAT
This sequence comes from Acrobeloides nanus, assembly GCA_900406225.1. Taxonomy (NCBI): domain Eukaryota; kingdom Metazoa; phylum Nematoda; class Chromadorea; order Rhabditida; family Cephalobidae; genus Acrobeloides; species Acrobeloides nanus. The sequence continues at coordinate 13,562 of OZJO01016929.1, read as the reverse complement.
TGGAAATGGTTTTTGGTATCTTAATTGCTATTATGGGAGTTACATTTGGATATGAAGTATTAATTTAAAATTATTAGTTAAATAGTCAACTCTTAGTTTTTCATTGTTAATCCGAATAAGTTGTCAATTGTAAAAGGCATGTTTTTACCATGGTGCGCTGATTGTGGACAAAAAGAATTCCTTCAAGGTGTGAGCATAGTTGGAGCTGTTATTATGCCGCATAATTTATATCTACATTCTGCTTTAGTCAAGGTTCCGGAATTTTTTAAAAGAAAATGACTATATCATTTTAGAGTCGCTCTATAAACAGAAAACATAAGAAAGAAGTTACAGAAGCAAATTTTTACTATTTTATAGAATCTGGATTAGCTTTATTATGCAGTTTCTTTATCAACATGTTTGTTGTAACGGTTTTTGCAGAAGGATTATTTAAGAAAACTAATGCAGACATTGTAAGTCCAAAGCAAGTTTGAAATTGTACATTAAAAACAATCAAGTGAAGAAATAGACCGTTCGGTTTTTATAAGATTGTATGAAACATCTGAAATTTATGAAACAATTGAAATATTTTGTAGAATATACCAAACGATCACTTTTTATAATTTAAAATTTTTCATTACTATGTACATTTTAAAAATGAACTGAGTAATTTTTGAAATGTGAAAAAAAGCAAAATTTACAAAAAAGCGACCGTTTGATATATCCTACAAAATATTTCAATTGTTTCATAAAAAATGAAATTTTTTGTAGATAAGTTGAAAAATATTATAAACTGCAAATCTAAATTTCTTAAAAAATTTATTAAAATTTAAGGTAGAGAGACAAAATTTAAGAAGTTTCTTATATTTAAGAAAAAATCCCACCCCTACATATAACTCTCATTTGATCACATTGAAACTTGATTTGATATCTCTTTTTCAAAAACTTTAATTCTACTAAATTCATAAACAAATTATAAAAACTTTTTTTAAGAGAGATAGTTGCGATCAACGACATGGTATTCCTGACCCAACTGTTTTTCCATATAACAATAATACGGTTGAAGTGGATATTTATAGAGGTGGCATGTTTTTGGGATGTGAATTTGGTCTCATACCATTGTATGTTTGGGGAATTGGTATTATGGCTGCTGGTCAAAGTTCGACTATGACAGGAACTTATTCTGGTCAATTTGTAATGGAGGTAAGGTTGCTTAGGCATATACAGAGTGTTTTTGCACAATCTCCCATCAAAGAAAATTGAATATTTTAGCGAATTTAAAATATTTTCAAATGCGGTCTTTTGCATGATATTAGTTGACCAATAGACAAATATTTTCAACATTATGCAAATATTTCCAAAAATTTTGAATGAGTCTGAGTATCGAAACGAAAACCTGAATTTGAATTCCTTAAGAAATTTTTGAAAAATTCCTCCGTCAATCGATAGAGCGCATCGAAAAACGGTAGTACGCAAATTTTATAAACTTCTTCGTTTTCGAGAAAATTTAATTCAAAGTCTATTAAAAATGGTCAAAAGTTGCATAATTTTTAGTGAATTTCGACCATTTTTAATAAATTTTGACGTAAATTTTCTCGAAAACGAAGAATATGTTTTTTTACGAAATTTGGGGTACTACTGTTTTTCGATGCGCACTATTGATTGGCGGTGGAATTTTCAATAATTCATTAAGAAATTCAAAGTCAGATCTTCGTTTCCTATACTCTTATACTCAGACTGTTCAAAATTTTTGAAAATATTTGCCTATTGGTTAACTAATATCATGCAAAAGATTTGAAAATATTTTAAATTCGCTAAGATATTCAACTTTCTTTGATGGAAAGTTGTGCAAAATATCCTGTATATAAATAAATTGTAGGGCTTTTTGCAAATTAAATGGCCTCGATGGAAGCGAGTTTTAATTACGCGTTCAATTGCTCTAGTTCCAACTCTTTCATTAGCTCTTATTGCTAAAGGAGTGGAAAATCTTACTGGTATGAACGACTTATTAAACTGCGTTCAAATGATCCAATTACCATTTGCACTTTTACCAATAATAACATTTACATCTCATCGAGATATCATGCATGAGTACAAGAGCTCGAGGTATCATATTATTTTTTTAAAGTTTATCATAAAGACAAATTTGATTATAGGCCCTTCCAAATTTTTGCTATTATGATTTCTATTGTTGTAATTTCAATCAATTTATATTTCTCTACGGATTATATACTTTCAAATCTTGGTGGTGCTTGGTATGTGTGGGTACTCATGATAATAGCATGTATTTTATATGTTGTTTTTGTGTCTTATTTGGCACTAATTTGTCTTCAAGCTACTGAAATATTGCCTGCAACTTGGACAGATGTAAGTTTAAAAATGTTTTTAAACAAGTTTGCACATAGACAAAATATCCAAAGTTGTAGCGCAGATTCTTCTCTTTCACAATAGTGGTAAACGAGCTCTCAATTTAATTTCTATGAGGTTTACAAAAAACCTTAAAATTTTAACAAGGCACACGCAAAGATTTGGCACTAGACCCCTCCCCCCCCCAACTGGGACTTTTTTTCAAAAAATTTTTTGATATTCGTAATCGGCATGAAAAACTATCTTGATTCTCTATTTAAAAAATACAACTTCCGAATGTTAGTCAATCTTTTATTTAGAAGCTTCCATTGATTGGATTAAAAAACAAAGAATTCCGAATAGATGCACCTTGGAAAAATCCAGACATTGAAACTTTACCCGATAGACACCACGGATCTCATATTAATTACGGTACTTCAACTGAATCAACATCAAGGAGTTCTGGTTTAGATTCTCTCTAAGAATGTATGAAATCTTTTTGTATTTTTTGTGATTCATTATTTGTATTTGTGATCCATAGTTGATTTAACAAAAAACTATTTTTTTATTTCTCAGGACCTTGAACCAGGGAGTTACCAGGTTCCTGTCTTAAATATTTTGCTCATTATTTTTTGTGATAAACATTTATTTGTATATTTTTTATTTAGCATTTGTAAAAAAATAAACCGAATATAGTCTAAAATTTTAAATTTCATTTATTAAAAATAAATAAATCTTTCATAAAAAGTAGCTGAACGCCTCCGGCGCTCGCGGAATCTCCGAGAGTAACTCCGAGCGGTATATACTCATGAGTATAGATGACAATAATTATACTCATGGGCATTTACCCTAGGGGTAAAAAATGAAAAAATTTTTTGAAGGCTATACCCATGATTTTGGTGTCAAACGTCTTCTCCCATCGTCTCCTACAACTTTTTGTTCAGGGTTTAAATTACTCGTTCCCGAGATCGCCCGACAGACAAACATTACACGTTTAGAGTAGTAAGATAAATATAAAAGCACAAAAATTCTTGACGTTGTATAAATTTTGTTTTTGTAATGATCTACGATTCAAGGCGATCTGTTAAAATGATGACCATTAGTCAGAGTACGCTCATGAATCATAAATCTTTATAAAGATTGATAATTTACTATATTTTTGAGAAGTACCTGAAGACCGAGCGCTCCCGAGCACCTTTATCGCTTCCGAGCGCTCCCGATCACATCTGTCCTACAATCACAAAAGGTAATAAGTATTAATTATCTAATTTTTTCAGTGGAGTATCGAGAAGAATTGGAAAAAGATAAAAAAAATTTGTACGGCAGTGGGATTCGAACACAAGCAGAAAGCTTTCGAAGCATTAGCGTATCCATCTCACGTGCCGTAAAAATAAGTGGTACAAATTTTGCTTATAAGGAAGAATATATTTATTTTAAACTTTTTTGCTGTTTTTATCGCAAATGGTGAGAAGGGGAAAAAATTCATTCTGCTTGGAGTAAGGTTGCACGGTGGAAGATTGAAATATTTCCGGAAACGAATTTAAATTTTTTGTTTCAATAAACACGATTTTATTGAAATTCAGGCAACTTTTATTCATTTCACAGCACAAATTAAAAGCCAATAAAAATGAAGTTTTCATAAAAAGTGATTTTCTACAAAGTTGTTCCTCATGGTCCCGGAGCAACTTTGTAGAACATCACTTTTTATGAAAACTTTGTTTTTATTGATTTTTTAAATTTTGTGCTGTGCGAATAAAAAGTTGCTTGTATTTCAATAAAATCGTGTTTATTGAAACGAAAAAATTTAAACTCATTTCATGTAATATTTCCAATTTCCGGAAATATTTCCAAAAATTTATGCAACCCTAGCTTGGAGAACTAAGAACACTACGTCATCAAGAAAAGTCGCTCAATTTTTCTTTAGGTCATGTTAGTATAAAAGATCATCAAAATTCGTATTAAAATCTGTTTTTTGAATAACATAAAACTTGTTGGAGGTGTCGAAAAACTGATTTTAGTCAAGTGTCTTATACGCAATTATTTATAATTAAAATAAGACTTTATCCGAAATAACCATAAATAAGACTGATTATTTATTGTCTATAACATTTAAAAACAGGTTAGGATCTTCCTTTTGGTTTTTATAGTGTTCATTGAAGACATCTTCCTGCTTGTGTGTTTCGTTATTTGTAAGAAATTTGTGATTCTATGTTTTATTTTTACAGGATGTCCGGGAATAACTAGTGATTTTGAAAATAGCATAGATGTTCATGATAATTATAGGAAAAAATTTTGAGGATAAAGTTTTCAGTGTAAAATTTTTGTGCTTTTTCGGAAGTTTTTTCAGAATTTCGGGGTAAAGAATCGATTGCGCGCATTTTCGAAGTATGAAAAAATTTACCTGTTCCCGATTCAGGCGATTTTCACTTCAATACCTATTTCTATTTCATCTGATTCAGGGTATTTTGGACTACTATTCAAGCGATTTTTATTTTAAAGGACATCAGGGTCAGAAAGATTTTTAAATGTCCATTTTTTTGCAAATCGATTCCTCGCATAAAATACTCTCAAAGTGATTTTTATAAAAGAATTCAAAATACCTTGAATCAGAAATGTACATATGTATTAAAGCGAAAGTCGCCTGAGTCAGAGCTAGGTAGATTTTTTTATGCTTCGATCAACGCGCAATCGATTCATCGCTTCAAATTGCCCCCGAAAAATTTTCCTATAATTTTCATGAATATCGAATGATAAAAGTACTTTCGAATGGTAAAAGAATTTTTACGAAAAATTTTTTAGACCCATCGTACTTAAAAAGTACGATAAAATTCCGTTTATTTCGTCGTACTTTTTAAGCACGACGAGTCTAAAAAAATTTTTCGTAAAAATTCTTTTACCATTTGATAGTACTCACGAGTACTAACTAATAACACAAAAAGTATGGCACTAGAAGTTTCCTTTCCGTCGTAAGAAAATTCCGTAAGGGCATTGTTCGTAAGCAAATTGTCGTAAGGGCATTGTTCTGTAAGCGTAAGGAAGCTCCTAGTGCCGTTTCTTTGATAGTGACTCCAAGCGGCACTCCCGAGCGTTCCGAACCCTACTTAAAAAGTTGAATTTTTTATTTTTTTAAAGTTTTAGACTTGTGTAAATTTACGAAGTTTAAAAAAAGTTTCTGATTCGACCCTTCTTGCGGTCAAAATTCAAAAATTCCTTTGAATTCGTGTTCCCCGAAATCGAAAAAATCAGTCGATTCGGAGAACAAGATAATTCGAATTTTCACCTTGGTCTCCCAAAGGCAAAAAATGAAAAAAAATTTGTCTTCGATTTTGATGATTTTGTGGTCAATCATCTTCTTTCATCGTCTCCTACAACTTTTGTTTTAGCGTAGGCAGTTTAAATCACTCGTTTCCCAGATTATCTGGAATTACAGACATTACACGTTTGTAGTAGTAGGATTTTTAGTTGAACATCATCATTTTATTGTTCGTATTTAATAATGAATCTGTTGACCTGGTTAACAACTTTTATATTTTACACTGCGTTAAGAAGTAAGAATTTTATTATAGAGATAAAAAATCAGAGTTGTTGGGAGATAGTAATCAAATAAATATAAATAAACAATATAACGAAAAATATCAATAAATTATAATTTTAGCAGTTGAAGGTATTACATTAGAAGATGTCTATAAAAGAGTGCTAGAACGAGAACGAAATAGTGATAATACATTTTCGAATCAGTTTATAAAACCTATTGGATCCGTTGGAGGAGAGTTAGTAAGATCTATAAAAGTTTAAATAAATTTTCTTATTTTTATTTTAGATATGGCCACGTAGTTATGCAAGACAAGGTTACTTGTTCTTTGATGAAAATGGCGCTGCATTTAACGTGAGGCCAGATCGCCCAACATTACAAGAAATTTTGTCTGTCAGTCCATTTGGATATGAACCAGGAGTTGAAGGTAATGGAGTTCGGACAAAGAAAGATGCCTATTTGGAATACATTAAATCGTCTAGATAAGATTTGTTTTAGAAACTAAAGATTCTTGAATTTTATCTTCACTCTCATAAAATATCAATAGGTTGCATTTGTGTCAAAAATTTTTTTAATGTAAATGTGCACAAGTTTTAAATATGTAGTCCATTATCTCAAAGATTTCATTAACAAGAATAACGCTTAAGTTAAAGAGGGGTGACAATCATGGCTTAATCCAAGAAAAAATTGTTTTTAGGGGATTAATTTTATACAGGAAAAATTTAAACGCCATAAATTTTGTCTACGTATGGGCCGATTTTCATACATGACTTATGGTTAGGCGATATTTTTGCGAAATTAAAAAAATTTGACCTAACCCCCGATTTTTTATAAAAGATGCAAAACCTTTTGCCCCTAACAGGGATCGAACTCTAGGACAACTTTTTTCATATAATTTTAGGGGGGGGGGTTTACTTTAACAACTTTTTTGAATCGCTAAAATTAGGACCGGGAATCAAATCCGCGGGCCCAACTTTGCTTATCTTGCCAGATCGGACGGGATCACTCATTACTCAACTCGACGAACTTTTGAATCCAACTCTTAGGGAAACAAACTATAATTGCTTTCCACTTGTTAGTTTTATTTTAAAGATGTTTTCCTCAATTTTGTTATATAAATTTTCCTTAAGAAATCTTTGGTTATATGTTAGCACACCTCCATTCTCAATTGCTAAATCAATTGACGATACGAAGTTTTTTTGAGCAAGTTGAAAGGTGGCAGACTTTAGGCGAATGCCATTTAGAGGGTATCATGTATAATTGCTATAGTGCAGTGAGCCGCTTAGTTTCTGGAATATATTGTCTGGTTTTGAGAAGGTGGACTATTTCTTCACATTATTTTGACCTTGTATAGCTTTCATGTGCCGCATGTTTCCGGTAATTGATGTTCCCAGCTATTTTGAGTATAAAAATTTTTCTCAATAGCTCAATATCTTGCTTATTTTTCGTTTAAACAGAGGCGTAAAAACTATACGATTTTTTTTTGGATTATGTAATGCGTAAAAATTTATATCGATATATTAAGAAAGCTAAAGGCGTGTATTTTTCGGTCGACTTAATTTTGATTGACCCATAATTTCTCTTTATAAGCACAACTTTCATATAAAGAGTTATGAAAAAATAGCTTATTATTTTTTCAGGGTATCCAAAAAAAGTGGCACTTTTTGACATTTTATGTAGAGACCGGCACATGAAAATTTTTTTGTTGAATTTTTTTTCAATTTGATTACAAACGCATATTAAACATAACTTTTTGAAGTGATCTGCTTTATGGAGTCGCATAGTGAGTTGTACAGTCTTGAAGTAAATACTCTGGTGGATGACCGGATATCACTTGCGAGAAAATAGTAGAAATAATTTTATTCTCAAAAAACCGATTTAAGTTTTCCTGAAGAAGGAGTTAAACTACGAAACGTCGAATAAAATTATTTCTACTATTTTCTCGCAAGTGATATCCGGTCATCCACCAGAGTATTTACATATTAAACATGTGTAGAAAAAATTTCAATTAAGGCAGTTTTAATAAAACTCAAAAAAATTTTCTACAAAATCAATTTTTAGCAACCTAAAAATAACTACGCAAAATAAATTGTTTCAGATAGGAGTCGATCCTGAGCCTTTTACACGATAAGTAAGAGCATATATTAACAAAGAGGTTATTACACTTTTCACGAGTGCATCATGGGTCAAATTACAGTAAAAAATTGAACTGTTTTGGTTGAAAATACATCACCTTTTAGATATTGTTTTAGTATTTGTAAACATGACGCATCTGTTTCATACCTATGACTTATAAATGTAATTTTCTTAATTTTGTTCAATTTTTCATAAAATTTTTGAATTTTTAGGTCACTTTTTTGCCAAAGTTTCGCGCGACATGAGTCATGGGTATATATGTTGGGCGCGTCATGGAATAGGTGTAACTGTAAGGGGGAGTACTCATGTATGAGTGAGAGCAAATCCACCGGGCTAATTAGCCTATTTGTTATGTATTTTTTAAAATTAACCAACAAAGAACTAAGCTACCATTGTTGTATCGCTTTCAGGCAATCTCTAGAAATTTATTTTTCTGTTTATTCGTTAGATTTTTAATTACAGGATGATTAAAAAAAGTAGATTTTTGTGATTTTTACATGAATTTTGGACCCGAAAATTTTTTAAATGATCCTATAGGGGTAATTTTATAAGGGAAATCGATTGCACGCATTCCCTAAGTGCAAAAACGCTTCTCGGATCCTGATTCAAAATTGGGTTTTTGAAGCAAAAATGGCCATTTTTTCTCATTTTTTAGCTAAATCAGGGTCAAAACTTAACTTTTTAACCTCCTAAGTGAATTTTTTCGGAAAAAGAAGAATGTCACAGTCTTACATTGGTATCTGGGCAAGTTTTAAAAAATATTTATCAAAATCCATGCGTATAATTTTTCTAAAAAAGCTGTCAACCTCTAAAAAAAACAACCAAAACTCCAAAATTGATATTTTTCAATTTATTCATATGATGTTAAAGTTTTCTCTTAATAATTTTAATTTTGTAAGTCATTTTTTTATATAATTATAAATATTTATTGTTCTGGTATTTCAATTTTTTGCCAAAAAATTTTCGTGCTGGTCTATAATTTTATGTTTGCAAAAAATTTGCTTTTTCTTGAGTAAAATATTGTCTTTTGATCTAAATAGTACAGGATGACGTAAAAAATGAGACTTTTGCTATTTTGGGCAATTTTTCTTCAAGCTTTTAAAATTCCACAAAATAACCCAGGAATCGATTGCGACCATTGAAGAACCTTGAAAATGCTTCTCTGACCATGATTCAGGGAAGAGGCATATGTTTTGAAGCGAAAATAGACTAGTACATGGTCAGGAAATCGTTTTCAAGGGTCAGCAATGCTCGCAATCGATTCTTGGCGTAGAAAACCCGCATATAGGGTTATTTTGGCGAAATTTTTAAAAACTTAAAAATTATTGAAGAAATCGCAAAAATCTCTTTTTTGCATCACCCTGTACTTTTTTTAACTTAGAAAATCAAATTCTCTGCGTTTAAAAAAAGAATTAGGTCAAAAGATAATATTTTGCCTGACAAATTTATTATATTTCTTTAAATCCTATGACTCCAAAAATCACATTTTTGGCCCTATCTCCCCATAGAAGTGTCGGTTGAAAATTTTTTACGGTTTTTTAGTATTCCCACCATGGGTAAAAAATTGGCGTATGTTTGGGCGAAATCGAAGATGTACTGTTGGGGATGTTTCCTTATGAGAAAATTCAATTTTATGCGAACATAAAATCTCATAAACTATCTTTTTTGGGACACCCTGTAAAAAGTAGACAATTTTAAGAATTTTTAAACATTTTGAAAGTTTGTTCTACTCTGTAAGCTCAAATGATATTAGAATTCGGCTGAATGCGACTATTGAGTATATTCATGTATGATCCTTCGTACTGCCCAATTATGTAATACTGCCCAGTTCTGGCTCAAATTAATACTGGTTTTACGTAATAGTGCCTTTTCTCAATGGCTTTCTATGGAAGGTAAAAAATGATCAATATGTAGTGTGCTTCTTGCAACACAACTTTTAGCTGCACGAGAACGTATGCCGGGTAAATGCTCTATTGATGAATTTAATTGCTTAATAGACGGTACTTGTATTCCTTTGATTAAATTCCATGATTGCATATTAGATTGTCTTGATGGTAGTGATGAATGTAATACGCAAAATAAATTCTTTAAAAATTATTCTATTTTAGACTGTTTTCCTGGACATATAAAGTGCGGTGATTTTTGTGTTGAATTAAAAGATTTTGGCGAATGTTTGCTTAAACCACGTTGTGGTATTTTGAATGCACCAAAATATTGTATGAAATTAAGTAAGCTTTTTATAACTATGATTTTTTCAAATATAACAGCTTTAAAGGACCAATCATAGGGAAAAAAAGTTGCCCTTTTGTTAATATTCGGAATGATAATGAAAAATGGAGCATTTTTTGTTTTTATAGCACATTCTGAATCGCTATTGTCGTCGAGATAAATGCATGTGAAGTTGGCGATTTGAAATTTTGTTTTATTACAACTAAAACATGTACCTGTGTAAGAGACGGTTAATTTTTTCCCTGAATCAATATACAGATGTGATTGATTCAGGGAAAAATTAACCCCAGATACATGTTTTCGTTGGAATGCACAAAATTTCAAATCGCCAACTTCACATGCATTTATCTCGACGACAATAGCGATTCAGAATGTGCTATAAAACAAAAAATGCTCCATTTTTAATGAATTTTCTGAATATCAACAAAAGTGGCAGCTTTTTCCACTCGGACTGGCTCTTTAAAAAATAAATACCGGAAGCCGAGCGCTAACGCGCTCAGAGGGTTGAAGAAGGGAATCTCCGAGGGTGACTTGTATAAAAAAGCGTTCCAATATAAAAATGTTAGAATTTTTTAAAATTCGTGTTAAAACATTTTTGACAAAAATTGGTAATAATATTTTTTCATGTTAAATTTCGCGCATTAGCAATTGCAAAAATTCGAATTTTTCCCATGGTCGCCCCAAGGGTTAAAAAGTGAAACATTTTTTGTCTCCGATTTCGATGATTTTGATGTCAATCGTCTTCTCATCATAAAAATATATTTAAAAAACTCCCTATGTATATAGAGATTTTACGTATGGAGTATTTTACGTAACGTAAAATTTACGTGCACTTAAAAATTATTTTTTCCTGTGGTCAAAATTCAAAAATTCCTTCGGAATCGTGCTCCCTATACACGAAAACCCCTCGTACAAAAAATCAGCCGGTTTGAAGAACTTTTTGAAAAATCAATTTTTTCGCCTCGGTCCCCACAGAGTAAAAAGTGATCAAAAAATTTTTTCTCGATGTTGATGATTTTGGTGTCAATCGTCTTCTCTCATCGTCTCCTACAACTTTTGCAATGGCATCAAAGGTTTAAATCAACCCCTCCCCCTTAATCACTCTCGAGATCATCTGGACACACAGACAAACAAACATTACACGTTTATAGTAGTAGGATAATAAAATTGAACTTACTTTTAGATTCAAAATTGTGCTTGAATTCTGATACTTTGCCTTGTAAAGGATATGGGGAATGCATATTTGTGAATTGGGTAAAAGATGGAAAACATGATTGCTATGATGGAAGTGATGAAGGTAACTTTCCAAAATACTTATCTTATAAAATTACAAATTTAGATCCAGAATATGTTAAAATTCTTCAAAAAATTAAAGAAGGTCGCGAAAAGCAAGCATCGTTATTAAAATCAACAACTTTTCCTTCGAAATCAACAAGACCCCTAGTAGAGCTAACAAGTGAACAGTTTCAACAACTAGTGCCTTTTGAATCTAAACAACCACTGCCTACTCTAACAGAAACACATCACACACTTTCTAAATTTAATGAATTAAATAGATTCCCATATCCAACTATTTATCCTTATTCAGAAACAGCCTCGATCAATATTCAGCCACAGAAACCATACAATAGAATAATGCCATCAACAATAAGAACACCCAATCTGCCGCATCAACCATTTAATCAACCAATATTTCCATATGGAATAGAAACTAGAAGACCATACTTACAAGTAACGCCTGAACAAAAAACTATTTTGCCATATGGAAGATCGCAGCCATATGAAACAAACTCTGGTTTTTATTCAAATCTCCAGCCTGAAATTTATAATGGAATAACATCCGTACCGTCAGCTTTCACACCTGGACCAATTACAACGGCGTTATGGCAATTACATCAAAATATATTACCGACATATAGCTCTAACAAATTTATACCAAATATTGTCATAGATAATAGCAAAAATATGCAATCTATGCCATCTAACTATCCTCCTCCACCAAACATTCCTGGTATGCAGACAGGATTCAATAATTGGCTAGTAGAACCTCAATCAAGCAATGTTGTAAAACCACCTCCTGAAACACCTTGGATCATATATAAAAGTTTTACGACAACATCGCCATATTCATCTATGTCAATACATCCTAATATTAAACAAACTCTTCAACAACCATATAATGGTCCAAGTTATAACTTCATTCCATTAGAAACTAAGATATCTGAAATCCTTCCACCATCAAATATACCTTATTCTGAAACTTTTCTGCCGCCAAATTTGCAACTTTCTTCTGCTATTCCATTTCTACCTAATCTAAAACCGTATCCATCAGAAGCTCAACAGTCAAACTCACCTTTGCCTTACACTGCACCTATAAAAAACTTTCCTCGACTGCCGTTTTTACAAACAACGCCATATCCTAGCTCATTTCTTTCCAATATTCAGTCTTCTATTAATCCAATTAACGCTTACCCTGTTAATCAACCTGGGCATGAACTTAATGAAGTTTTTGCTAACAAATATACAAATAATGGCCCTATCTCAATTGTTAGCCAATCTAATAACTTATTTCCTGCAACTACAATTAAAGCCTCCTTTGTTCCAACATTAATCCCAACAATTATACATACTAAGCAACCAGATATTTCATCAAAACCTTCAATTAATACTGGATTTCTTGAAAATACCATTCCTTCGAAAGAAAATTCACTAACACGAACATACACTCCGTTTTCTATACCAACATTTGCTCTAAGTAATAGTTATACAAAGAATACTGAAGCATATTCTTCGGATAATTATGAATGGTTCAATATATTGAGCAACCGAAAAACTACGTTTCCATTTAAGTTAACACCAACTTCAATTACGACTGTAAAAAAAACAATGTCACATATATTAGAAGAAAAATTTACGAGGTACAAGTGGAAAAAAATAATCCAACATGTTGGATTACCCCCCTGCCCATGTATGAGAAAAATGGGGAACGCCGCTCAGAGTCACACTTGGATAAATCTCGAGCGCGATACTATTTTTTAAGACATTAAGAGACAATATCTCGAGATTTCGAACCTGAAAAATTTTCTTTCCACGATAATGACAAAACCTAGCAAATATTAAAGTAGGATGCTCGAAACGATTTTTAAAGCCGTTCCCGACCAAATTCTCGAACCCTCAAAATTCTTTTAGGAGCTTAGAAGGTGTACTACCCCCAATTTTAAGCCATTTTTCGAAATTTCAAACGCGTATAACTTCGTGAAATCGCACTTTTATGGCCTAAAAATGGCATATATCGATGAGATACACTCTCCCAAACATTCCTGTAAATTTTCATCGAAAT
>OZJO01016926.1:0-13166 GCA_900406225.1 Acrobeloides nanus | reverse complement strand
TAACAAAGATGGGTTATTTTTCCCATTTTCCATTTTAGAATTGAAGTGTATCTGATTGATTACTAATAACAATGTGGGAACAACGTGGTGTTTGAATGGAAAATATAAACAGGCCAATAAAGATTTGTAAAAATTTAAATTTATCTTTTCATTGTTATTGAAAGAAACGTTCAAGAAAGAAAATTTTTATTACACTCAAGAATAAATTTACTGAAATTATTTATTGAAAAAATATACAAAAATTAAAAAATATATTTGAGTACATGGGAGCCAAAAATCGGCCGAACAAGACATAAAGATTCCCTCCCCCCCCATTTTTATACCCAAGGTCGTCATTAAAATTTTTTAATTCAATTTTTTACCCATTAACCAAATTGTTCAATTTTTTATTCATTTTTAACCAAAATATACAGGATTACTTAAAAAAGCTACACTTTTGTGAATTTTCGAGCAATTTTTTGCAAAAAAATTTTTAAATTTTTTTCAAAATGACCCTTTTTATATCAAAAATGCGATTTTTGATCAAAAATGCATTTTTTATAGAGTTTCTTTGGGTTTTGACTTTTTAGGTTTTTTGATTTCGGTTTTGGGTTGATTATTTTCGGTTTCGACTTGGGGGTCTGGCTACTCCACTATCCCACCCTTTCTGGATACTATGAAAAGTGGAGGCTTCCCAAAACTTCAGTGAAAGAAATCCTGACTCCATGTTCTCAACGCATAAAAATCAACAACAAAAAAATCACGCTCTAGCAGTCGGAAACCCATCTTCATCCTCCCCTTTCCCTGCACCCACCATTGCAAAGCCCAAAACTGCTGAAATTATCATAAACATAAACGCGATCACGGCCAACCAATAACTATATCCAAGCTTTATGCTGCCACCATGTTGATCATTATAATTTGCTGCATACACGACTATGACTATCAGCAGGAAAATAGAAATTAGTAATGATAAGCCGCCTAATCCTGCTGCGAGTTGTTTAGTTTTATCAGAGACAAGGGTGGCGATGGCCATGATTAGGAGAAAAATTTCGAAACTGAATGCTAAGCACATGAAAGCGAGGGTCGTTTTTTCATAAGGCTCACGGCTTTCCTATAAATATTTATGGTTAATAAACAAGACCATATGTACATGTAGAGGGGTCCAAATTTTGAAAACTGTGTTTGGGGGGGGGGTCATGATTTGCCACTTTTTGAATGGGGTGTGCACATCAAAATTTACTTTTTCATTCTTTTCGGGAGAGGGTTGCATGGGATTCTTTAATATTGGGCTTGTGTGTTGAGATAGACTCCCACTCTAGATCCCCCTTCATGTATGATTAAGGATGTTGGTACTCATTCCCTCCTTTCACCAACATCAACACCACCACCATCATCACTACTTGGAGGTGGGTTGATGGCATTCAATGGTTCTAAGAGGATGTGACCTGTTCTGAGGAATTTGTTGAGGGTTAAGAGGGATCCATTTTCCCCGTGGAGGAGGTGGCTAATAGCCATAGCTCCTCTGCCCCTTTTCCACCTCTGGATACGCCACTGAAGGTATCGGATGAGAAAAGGCACCCAATAAAAAACTTACCCCATTTCTATGCACCACAATCCCTTCATTATATTCATATCCACTACTAAAAATTCTCCATCCTGGCGTGAATAATGATACTGTCGTTAATATAAACGCAATAAAAGCAGTAGCGAAAAATATCCCATTTAAACTTGATGCACCAGAGCTCATTTTTTAAATAAACGACTAATTTTTGCGCATTTGAAATTTTGAAAATGAGAATGAATGGATTTTCAAAAACATGACCATGTAAAAAATTTATGAGCTTGTTTTTGCAAGTTAGGCAGTTGCTAGGTTTTTTGTTCTAGAAATTTTTGACTTGATTCTAAGCATGTATTGTTAACATGAGATAAATATGGAAAATAACTAATATTTACCTTCGAATTTCTGAACATACATACAGAATATGAAAACAAATTATTTTTAGATATAGATGATTTTTAAGCAACTAACATGAGATAAATATGGAAAATCTCATGTTAGATGATATCATCTAACAAGGGACAGTCACCAAGTGTGACACCCAAAATTTTCCAAAATCATTTTTAAAAGTTTCCTCATACCCAAAAACGGTAAAATAAAAAAAATTTTCATTCAGTTCGTTTGTGAGGAGATGCAGCCGTTTTTAAAAAAAATAGTGTTGTTAAGGAAATCGAGGGGGTCTAAAAGCAACTTTATTTCATCGAAATTTCAACATTTTCCACCGTTTTTGGCTATGGCGAATATTTTCTATAGTTTTTAGAAAAAGTTGACAATTTTTTGATAAAATTGATTTTTGAGGTCCAACTAGGGGTCCAAAAAATCAATTTTTTCTAAAAACTATCAGAAAATGTTCGCAATAGGCAAAAACGATGGAAAATGTCGAAATTTCGATGAAATAAGTGTAATAAAGTTGTTTTTGGACCTTCTTGATTTTCTTAAAGGTAGTATGCAACCAATTAAAATTTGAATTCTCGCCAAAAGCTGTGTCATGAAACGAAAATTCCTGTTCTGGCGGGAATTCAAATTTTAATTGCTTGCACACTACCTTTAAAAACGCGACTTTTTGTGGCGTTTTTAAGGAAATACGGATTTCAAAGGGAAATACGCATTTTTACGGATTTTAGCAATTTCTATGAAAAATAGAGGATCTTCTTAAATAAAACACATAATGTCTGTGCATGCACCCGGACTAACATTTGAAGGTGTGATCCAAACCATCAACAAAGTATACCACGTTTGAGAGGATAAATTCTAAGATTTTCAATACCAGAATCTAGGGGGTATCCCACTGGAAAAATTAGAAAATCGATTTTTAATTTTTATGTTATAAATGGAAGTTGTATTAGTACAACTTTCTTGGAAGCTATACTAGAAAAACCTTGTATTATCTATAATTATTTTCTTGCCTGAAATTCGCATATTTTTGCATCAATCGAAGGGTATAAATAGCCGAAAATTTTCGATTGATCGTTCAACTTTTTTAACGAATTTTTTTAACTTTTGCATTTGCCTGACAAATCGGAAGTGCCACTCGGGAGCGACGCTCGGGAACACCGTTCAGAAGCTCCGCTTGGAGCTGCAGGTTCGATCTGGCCGCTTTCTTATATTTTTATTACTTTTTTTGTTGGAAATGTATTCGATTCTTGATTTTATCTTGAAAATAAAAAGTACCAATAACAACTGTCAATTTTGAAAGATAAAAGAAGGAAGTTTAATAGTGTAATAAACAAATAATTTGTATCCACAAAAAATTTCAGCATTTGTTGGAGTTTAGTGATTTATATATTAAAGAGTGTATTTTGAGAGAAAAATCAATTTTTTATACTGCATTTTACATTTTGAAATTGAGCAAAAAAGAAACATATATTGCAATAGAGCATTTCCAGCGAAGAGGAAAGGTCAATTCCCATAGCATATATCAACAAATGGCTCAAGCTCATCTTGTGGAAGGGTTCGATCTTCGAGAGCAGATTTTGGAATTCGCATAATTAATCGAGTTTAAATTGGTCATCAAAGTAACCAATTTTCAAAAAGTTCCTTCGCAAATCCCTGCTGAAAAAATTTCCGCAAGGTGTTTGTGTAGAAACATTTTGAATATTCGTTACTTTGACAGACTAACTTGAATTTGATTAATTATGCAATTTCAAAATCTGGGACCCTTGCCGGAAGCCGAAGTTATGATTTTATCAAATCAAAGAAAGTTGTTAAAGCAAGCTTCCCTTAAAATAGTGATGAAATAATGCCCCCTAAATTGAGCAAAGATTCCTTTTTTGTCACTTTTGCCCACTTTTTGAACCTCTGACCATTGAATTTTAAAAAATTGTATCCTTTTTGACTCCTTTTAAAGAAATTTGACCCTTTTTGGATATTTGTTGCCTCTTTTTCTAAAAATGAGCATAACATCCTTATCTTAAAATTACTTTGAATAAACTTATGTTAAATATGTTAAGATGTCATATACAAATATTTTATTTATAATAAAAAATATAATTTAACAAAGCAAAGATAACGAGTTACACAATCCATTTAAAAATGTCAATCTACAGATTCATTAGAACCATCTTCGATAATGTCAAAGAGTTGAGGTGATGGGGGTCTTGATAGCTTTTTTCTTCTGTGGCAGTGATGATGGTGATGAGATTTGTACTGCTCGACTGCTTGAAGTTGTTTGAGGTGCTTGAATAGCTAAAATTTTGGAAATAAAAAAATTGTGGGGTCCATTAGAATTTTTTAATTTTTTTAATAATTAGAGCAAGATGAGGACATTTATGCTTTTTTGTCCAATTCTCGTAAGGGTAACTTTTTTTAAATAAAAAAATATAGGCTTAAAAATAATCCAAATTTTACCTGAATTCTTAGCTGGATAACAGTTTTTGACTTTCTCTGCTTCCCAGAAACAATAGTTTTTCTAACTTCTTTCAAAGTTTTTCTATTATTCGATTTCAATTCACCATAAAAACTGATCACCGTAGAAACTGTTAGCCACAATAATTTAGAGCACCATTGATGAAGTCTGTATATAATCCCAAACACAATAGCATGTTTTATAATCTTCTTGCAAGGATTCTTCATCTCTTCCGAGTAAAGATCTGAATTTGAAGAACTCGGTTCTGAACAGGTGGGTTCTGTCATATCTTTTCGAGTTATATTCATTTCTGTTAAAGGTGGAGCTTCTAAAATTATTGAAGCACATGCTTGGTCTTCCATTTTAGTCTGCAAAAAATTTTATAACAAATTAAAGGAAATATATAAAATCATTGTAGCGAATCACGTGAAAATGTTTTTCATATGGACAGGCACAAAAGAGCACGCTAGTGATGCACACGCAAAAATTTTTAGCGCGCGAGATCATTTTTAGGTCGCGCGTGAGCAAAATCTTCAAAATTTTTGACAAAATCATAAGGGGGACCATTATGTTTTTTTGGCCCGGCTCGCGCTGCGCGCGAGCCCATTTTTTGTTTGCGCACGGCGCGCGATCCCACCCAATTTGGATGGGGTTTGGGGAGGTCTGTACACGTGTGTAGTGATGTTTTGAAACAAATGTACTCATGACTTATACAATTGTCTGGACAATATCTAAATTATGAGTACAGTTGTACTCAATGAACCCACGGCTTACTTTTTGTTAGAGAATGATGATCGTAAAATATATTTAAAAAAATCAAAATCCATAAATATTGCGGACTTTATATATTTTAGACGAATTGTTTTTTATTTTGCAATAAATTAAAAAATTTCGTAAAAAGAACAAAGTGTAACTAGAATCTGAACGTATATAGATGACTAATTTGATCAAAAATTTGGCCAAAAACACGTTTTAAGCGAATGTACCGATTGTTTAGGTTTTGAATGGAAATAGAGATACATTAAACGTGTAATGCCTGTATGTTGTACAGATAATTTCAGGAACGGTAGATTTAAACCTCCAGTGCCATTGCAAAAGTTGTTGGAGATGATAATAGAAGATGATTGACGCCAAAATCATCGAAATTGGAGAAAAAGTTTTTCCCATCTTTTTGCCCTTAGGGGACCAAGGCGAAAAATTCAAATTTTCAAACAGTTTCCAATCGACTGATTTTTTGTATTCAAAGGTTTTCGGGTATGGGAAACATGAATTCGAACGAATTTTTGAATTTTGACCGCAAGAAGAGGACAAATCGGATTTTTTAAAACTTTTGTAAATTTACACATGTGTAAAACTTTCAAAACATAAAAAATTCAACTTTTAAGTAGGCTACAGATCGCTTGGAAGTGCCGCTTAAAGTCACTCTCGGTGAATCCGCGAGCGCGAAGCGCTCGAACCTAGAGATTACTCAAGTTAGGTTAAAAAATTGAAATTTTTACTCAAATTGTCGAAAAACTGATTGTTTAAAGTTCCAA
The DNA here is from genome assembly GCA_900406225.1 of Acrobeloides nanus. Lineage (NCBI taxonomy): Eukaryota > Metazoa > Nematoda > Chromadorea > Rhabditida > Cephalobidae > Acrobeloides > Acrobeloides nanus. The sequence goes on along the minus strand of OZJO01016926.1, from coordinate 7,246 downwards.
AATCACTTTTTAACTCTGATCGGGTCCCTCAGACAAAATAATATATTAAACATCATTTTTATATATTTTTAATAGGATACGGACAGTTGTTCCAAACGGCACTTTGTTCTTACCGGATGTTCCGACCGGTTGTTCCAAAAGACCGGTTGTTCTTACCGGTTGTTCCACAAAAATCAGCCGGTTGTTCAAAAAACAACCGGTTGTTCTTACAAAAAACAACAGGTTGTTCCAAAAAATTATAACGTGATTTTGGAACAACATGTCATTTTTGGAACAACAAGTCGGAACAAAGCAGCCTGTTGTTCCAACCGGTTGTTCCACAAAAAGTTACTTTTTTTTAATGGAACAACCGGTCGAATTTTTGGAACAACTGGTCGGAACAACCGGTCGGCTAGTTGTTCCGACCAGTTATTCCGATCGGTTGTTCCGAAAAACAAAAAATTTTTTGATGGAACAAGCAATCGAAAAATCGGACGCTTAAGCCTAAGGCCTAAGCCTAACATAGGAACTGTCAGACTGGAAAGATGCAAATTTTTTCCAAAACTAGCTAAAACTGTTTCTTATGGCCTAAAATGGAGGGGAAAATTCGAAAAAAGTGCTATTGAGGCTTCCCCGAAGATATAGAGCCCTCAGAACATCGAAAAATAGCGTTTCTGAAGGAAATTGGGGGCTCGAAAAACACCTTTATCGGACTTGTTTTTTCGCAAAAACTTCATATTTCATCGTTTTTGACTATGCCCAACAATTTCGAAGCGTTTTTGGAATGATTTGAAAAAATTTTTTAAAATCGATTTTTTTTACCCCTATGGTCTAGGGTAAAAAAAATGATTTTTAAAAATTTTTTCAAATCATTCCAAAAACGCTTAGAAATTGTTGGGCATAGTCAAAAACGATGAAATATGAGGCTTTTGCGAAAAAACAAGTCCGATCAAGGTGCTTTTCGAGCCCCCAATTTCCTTCAGAAACGCTAAAAAACGCTATTGTTCGATGTTCTGAGGGCTCTATATCTTCGGGGAAGCCTCAATAGCACTTTTTTCGAATTTTCCCCTCCATTTTAGGGCATAGCCAACTTTGCCACGAAAGCCCATAACTTTTTATGGTGAGGTTTTCGGGAAAGTGATTTTCTATAAAGTTGTTCCACATAAAATTTGGAACAACTTTGTAGAATATCACTTTCCCAGAAAACCTCACCATAAAAAGTTATGGGCTTTCGTGGCAAAGAATTTCGTGGCAAAGTTGGCTATGCCCATTTTAGGCCATAAGGAACAGTTTTAGCTAGTTTTGGAAAAAATTTGCATCTTTCCAGTCTGACAGTTCCCATGTTAGGCTTAGGCCTTAGGCTTAGGCCTAAGCCTAAGGCCTAAGCCTAAGGCCTAAGCCTAAGGCCTAAGCCTAAGGCCTAAGCCTAAGGCCTAAGCCTAAGGCCTAAGGCTTNTTTTCCGATGAAACATATATCATCTTGTAGAGCATACCCAAGTTTATTTTTGAACTGATTGGTTTAGCTGCGGACGACGTAATATAAGAGAGTTAGAGACGATTTAACACCGAAAAATGGCGTTATTTAGCGTTTCTGAGGGAAATGAGGGGGTCAAAAAATACCTTTATATGACTTATTTTTTCGCAAAATCTTCATATTTCACCGTTTTTGACTATGCCCAACAATTTCTAAGCGTTTTTGGAATGATTTAAAAAAAATTTTTTAAATCTACTTTTTTGACCCCTAGGCCCTAGGGGTCAAAAAAGAACGCTTAGAAATTGTTGGGCATAGTCAAAAACGGTGAAATATGAAGATTTTGCGAAAAAATAAGTCATATAAAGGTATTTTTTGACCCCCTCATTTCCCTCAGAAACGCTAAATAACGCCATTTTTCGGTGTTAAATCGTCTCTAACTCTCTTATATTACGTCGTCCGCAGCTAAACCAATCAGTTCAAAAATAAACTTGGGTATGCTCTACAAGATGATATATGTTTCATCGGAAAACTGATACGCACTTCTGACCGGTCCCTTGTTAGGCTTAGGCCTTAGGTCTTAGGCTTAGGCCGGATCAATTAATCGACCGGCTGTTCCGACCTGATGCTTCAACAAATAAGAATTCCTTATTGGAACAACTGGTCGAAAATTCGGAACAACCAGTCGGAACAACCGGTCGTTGTGTTTCGACCGGTTGTTCTGACTTTTCGACAGGTTGTTCCGAGAGAACAACCGGTCGATTTTTCGGAACAACAGGTCGGAACAACAGGTAGCCTTTTGAACAACCGGTAAGAACAAAGTGCCCTTTGGAACAACGTGTTGTCGTCCATTTTTAATTGCCTTAAAGTTTACATGATTAGAATTCGATAAAAATTTAACGACATCATTATATGACAAAGATCTGGCTCGAAAAATAAAATTCCCATGTTTTATCTGAAATTAATGCAAGAAACAAAACGGCTTCAAATTATGATAGTTTATGCTAAATATTCAATAAATAGGCGGAAATAGCATTTGATCAACCATTTGCAATCATGTGGGAGTTTAAGAGGCTCTTGTGTATTTTTTCGATTTTACTAGCTTTCACAAATGTAAAAGGCATGATGTCAAAGGATGTCAGTATCGAAGTGAAAGGACGATTAGTATCGGAACATATAATTCCGGGAAAAGAGCATTTCGTAAAAACTAAAAGTCATTCTGAAGTTAAATCTGGCTCATCATATAGCTATAGTTATAAAAGTGAATCATCATACAGCTATAGTTATTCGTATTCAAGCTTTTCTAGTGCCAGTAGTAGCGCCTATTACTATGCTTATGGGTATTCTGCATCGGGGTAATTTTTTAGATTTTGACTCGGTTATTTGAATTTTATCTACTCTATATTGGTCACTTCATCGTCTCCTCCGGGTGAAAGGAGGGAGCAAAACCGATCTGTGTTTACCTATTGGGTGTGATAAAAACGACCTGGTATCAATATAAAGGGCCATAAGCAGAAATTGAAAAGGGCAGAGATCCCCAAAGAGCCGGTCCGGTCAGCTTTGATAAGGCCTGTGCCCCTAGGTTCTGTCCTCAAGGAAACTTTAATTCTCAAATCTCCGAGTGGGTCAGATCTTGTGCCCTGGCCTGAAATTAAGCGCTGAGCTCCCATGTTTTGAAAATTTTGGAAAAGTCAAAAAATTGAAAATTTTTATCAAAATTATCATTTTTAACTAAATTTTAACAAGCTTTTGTTAAATTTTAACTATTTTTGATAATTTTTTAGTTTTCCCTCTTAAAAAATTGTTTTTCGAAAAAGTGGACCTCTCCCTCAAAATCCAAACCTAACCACGCTCTTGTCGGTGTCAACCTAAAGGATCGTAAGAATAGGACTAATGGGATCTTGATTTCGGGATTCCAAAATTGGGATATTCAGACAATTTTGTTTCCTATATGTTCATTTTTGCGATTTCGGGAGAAAGGTCTTATGGGGGGGGGGGGGGGGTTAGTGGCTTAAGCAAAGAGGCAGGTGCCTCCTCCCCTAGTGGGCTAAAATTTAAAAAAATCCCTACACATAAGGCCCCTATGTTTTTTGGGAAAAATCGGCCTTTTTTAGGGAAATGTCCCCCCCCCCCTCCAGACGTAGCTGTTCCCCAAAAAGGGCTGATTTGTCCCAACAAACATAAGGTTGTACGATTAGGATTTTTCGGGCCTTTGGCCCAAATGGGGGGGGGCACCGATGCCCCCTCCTAGCCAACTCTTCTGCCTACGCCACTGAGGTGATCTTTTTTGTTGACTGTCTGCGTTGGGAAGTCAGATCTGCACTGCGTTGGGGCAGATCTATATTGGAAAAGATCTGGCCCTTTTCATATATGACCCTGCCCATCTATGATATTTTAGATACCAAGCGGGTTACTCTGGAGCAGCTAGTGGTCAATATGAATTCCAAGGCAAGGCTATTGCTAACTCATGGGTTGAACAAATTTGCGACTATTTACCATTTCGGTCAGCCTATGTTGGAAATCGATGCTTTTTCACAATATCCGCTGAATACCTTAAAAACATGAATGCGGATCAAGAGTTATTTATAAAATCTCAGTTTAGTGAAGATTTTATGCAAAATGTGAACCTGGAGTTACGACTTGCTCATGTGGACAAGATTCAGATCTATCAAGAATTGTTGAATGCGAATATTTTGACGGTTTTTTTTATTTTTTCGAAAAATTTTCATATTTTTTAATTTTTTAGCTCGGAGTAAAATATAAGGTGGCTACATATTTCAAAGGTGGTACGGTAATCTCAAATGGTGAAGGAAAAGAAAAAGGCTCGGATGGTTTCTTGTATGAATTCAGTAAAAATTTTAAAAAATGAGAAAAAATTGCTTACTTTTTTAGCTGAAACTCATACTTGTCCTGAAGGGTACACTCGATTTAGTGGAAAATGTTACAAATTTATCACCGAACCTAAACTTTACAACGAAGCATTGGAAAACTGTGAAAAAATGGATGCAAATTTACCAACTATTAATAATGATGAGGAAAATCGTTTTGTTGCATGTAAAATAAAAAATTATGCTTTTAGCGACTCATAAATAACTTTTAGCATTGGTTCAAGGACAATCAACATGGTTAAGCACTTATTGGCCTCGAGGCTCCGACGATTGGGAAATATCAGTACCCAAAACAAATTTTCAACCCAGTGCACCCCAGGCACCTAAATATTTTCGATGGCTTAATTTCAAAAATGGTACAAATCAAACAAAAATTAAAATATACAAACAATTTCTAGACTCAAATAGTCGCCATGCTGTGCTTTTTGGTACAAAGAACAGTCCACATTTTTGGTTTGGCAATTGGGCAAATATGGATGGAAAACAGACAAAGTAGTTTTTGTTCTTGAAAATTTACTTAAGAGATCGGGCCCGGTATGCCAGAGGGCTTGGGTTCTGTTATGGTTGGCACTATTTCAAAGTCGGAATTACAGACCAGCCATTCAGTGACCACCATAGTGTAGTGGTCCGGTTTGCTCCAAGTTGCTAGGCATCACCGGCACTAGCAAGGGTTTTGTTTCCCTTGAGTCCAAAAGCTTTTAGGGTACTGTAACAGGTTCATACCCCATATAGGTTACAAAGGTTTTGCCTAGACATCGGAGCCGTTCATGCTCTGTCATCCATCTTAAAGGAGATATTGAAATGAAGTCTCCCTCGCAAGTTTGCGGCAAAAAGATTCTTTATTTAGACAACCTTATGTTTGTGCCACTGACCTAATCAACGGTGTTTATCCAGATATCGTTGAGCCATACCCATCCGGCTCAAATGTTTCCGTAATTGTCTCATCGCCAAACGCATCCGCATTTATACCCCCAGAATGTTGCACCGCAGCTCTTCCTATTGTCATCGAAGATGCTACAACACTTCTTCCAAAGAAGGATGACAATGGGGGTAATGAAGCAAATCTACTACCGATCGAAACCCCTCCAACTCAAGTAAAATAAAGCTTAAATTAATATCAGATTTTTTGCTTTTATAGCCCCCAGTGAATCTTACAGACAACTTTGTTGAATTGTATCGATACATGTGCAAAATGGGAACTTGTGATTGGTATCATGCATATAGCTCTTTGGCGAAGGTATCTATGCCTTGCTGTGAATTAGAAGGTATTAAAAAAGTTTAGCATATTATATTGCCCAGACACATACAGGTTGCAGCAAAAGTTCTATAGCGTAAATATGGGATGAACCTAAGCTTTTTATTGGAGTGAAAACCTGCTATATGTGTCTAGAAAATAGTTGTAGGGCAGATTCTCAGCTTTCAAATGAGTAGTCAACGAGGTCTCAAAACAATTCATACGAGAAGATATGACACAAAACGTTCATATGCCTGGAAACCGCTCTTTGCAAAACAGGCAGCAGACTTTGGCATATAGGGGGTCATGATAATTTCGATATCACTCAAAACCTGCGAGAATCGATTCCTCATTCGTAACCTCCCCCCAGTATAAAGTAAAAATGTAATTACGTTTCAATTGGGGGGGGGGGGGGGNTTTACCCCTATATAGGCTGTTTTGATAAAAAAATTTGAGAATAGTCCTTTTTTTCCCCCCCCCCCCCTTTAAGGAAAAGAGGGTACCCCCCTAACCGTAGGGGGTGGACCCATGATCAACCCCTCATTTTGCTCCTCTCACTACCCTCTACATGGTATAGGTTGGTAACGATTTGGAGTTCACAATAAAAAAATCACCTGTGCACACGAACGAACACAAGCGCTTATATGGATTATTAAAAACCGCCATGAGGTTCATATCCAGCAAGAAAAATACAGAGCGTTCATTTTGGTCTGCAACATCAATGTTTTTAGTCGTTCTCGCACCCCCTCTAACGAATTTCTATGCGGTCTTTTTTAAATTGTAGCTGAACAATGGCCGAATAAGTGTTGATAAAAATTTTCAAAATCCGCTGATCCTAACATTGTCAAAAATTACTTTGAAATTTTCAAAGTCGATTTTCTTCACCTTAACAAAATATTAGAAATTTAATTTTTGTATGAAGATACAGAGCTTTAGTCCCTCTAACACATGCAAAAAACCATACATAAAAATTATTTAACAGTGGCGAGATATTTGACTTTGAAGTTGATAGTCAAAAAATGAGGCAAAAACAAAATGACCACCCGGGAATTGAACTCTCGACCTTCTGGTTGCTAGTCTAACGCGCTAACCACTACACCATGTGGTCGATTTTCTTCATCTTATCCTACACCATGTGGTGATGATGTAGTGGTTAGCGCGTTAGACTAGCAGCCAAAAGGTCGAGGGTTCGATTCCCGGGTGCATCATTTTGTTTTTGCCTCATTTTTTGACTATCAACTTCAAAGTCAAATATCTCGCCACTGTTAAATAATTTTTATGTACGGTTTTTTGCATGAGTTAGAGGGACTAAAGCTCTGTATCTTCATACAAAAATTAAATTTCTAATATGTTGTTAAGGTGAAGAAAATCGACTTTGAAAATTTCAAAGTAATTTTTGACAATGTTAGGATCAACGGATTTCGAAAATTTTTATCGTTATATCAGAATATGGATAAAATAGTTATTTTTATCCTTATCTTTACCCACTTTTTAGAATACGGGCCCTGGAAATATTCCAATCATGAGTTTTCAGAACTGATTTTGTGATTTTTGTACTCTTATGTATCTTATTTTTCTCATCACATCATTGACGTCCTTCTATACCATTCTTACTAATGTTTGATAGAATGATAGATGAACACCCATATTAAAAATGCCATAACAAACAGGTTT